>CAEGAE010042776.1:0-31111 GCA_903067095.1 Girardinus metallicus
CAATTTACAAAAAAGATTATGTGAAAAATCTTGAAGCAAATTCTTAAGACCAGAGGAATCATCAGACAAGTTAAAGTTTGGACACAAAAGAGACAAGACCCAAAGCATATCATCAAATTTGTAACAAAGTGGCTTAAAAATAACAAAGTCAGTGATTTGACATTGTGGCCATCATAAAGTGGTGATCTCTGTGGGAAATTCACACAAACCTCACTACAAACCTCACTCAGTTACAGTAGTTCTGTCAAAAGGAATCTGTCAAAATTCCACCAAACTAAATTTGTTTTCTTTATTGGTTTTTACTAAGATCCATCTGCATAAGATTGTTCCATTCTAAAGTCACATATAAAAAGTATTCTTTAAATCCTATATAGAACAGTAGCAACCAGGATATTAAAATGAGGTCAGTTGGGCCTGACGAAGAAATTACATGATTTAATGGCACCCCGGGGGAAGTTTAAATATAGCTCAGCAGCACAACTTGCTTTCATAGCATAGCAAGAGTTCACGCATGCACAACTGCCCACATCTCTGATGAACCAGCAACTTAGATGCTGTAAAAAATGGTCATTCACATTATATAAATATGCAATATTTGCTCTTTTATTTTTTTTTAATGGGCAGTAGAGCTTATGTGTGTGTGTGAAAGAAGATTTAAGTGGATTGTGTGTGTCTGACTTTTGATGTCCTTTGCACTGCCACAAGATGGCAGGACAACCTCCTGTCTGTCAAAAGCTACTTATCAACTGGGTGAGGCTTTCTGTTGTCAGCAAAGAATGTTTACTTTTTCCATACAACCTCCAGATAGATTTTCTTTATAAATAATATGCAAAGACTGCAGCACGGGGAGTTTGGGTCTATTAAAATATTTAAAGTCATCAAATATGGAATATTCATTGTTTTACATGATATTCTGAGAAATGAAGAGTTGGTGAAGTACCTGTTGTGCTTCACCAACTCTATTACTGAGCTTTCAAGATGGATTATCACACTGTAAATCAAATAGTAGTCTTAAATATAGAGAACATAAAAAGCAACAGCAAACTGATGTAGTCTGTTTAATATGCATTTTCTCTGCCAAGATCAATCAACTGAAAATGACAGTACGTGAAAAAACACTTAAACTTATGTTTCAGTCATGAAACATTGAAATTGTAAGTTAAAGTTACTTCTGTTGCTTTAAATGAACCTTAGGATTAAAGAAAACATTCATAATGAAGAGTGCTGTCCAGATTGTTGCAGTTAATGAAGGCTGACAGATGTAGGCTACATCTGGTCCCATGAGAGGGAAGCAATTGTGTAACGAAGGAAAGCGAGAACCAGCTGCTCCTGCTGCTGCTGTGGGGTCTGCTCAAGACTCCAAACTAAGCTAACAACGGCTAAAAGCTGCAGATAAGATTAATATCCTATTGACACAGTTTGAAACAATTTATCCAGACCAACTTATATAGATGGGCTGCCTCGGTAAAGTTGCACTACCTAACATGTCTATTAGCTTTACTAGTTTTTGCTAAACTAGAAATGAGTCTTAAATGACCACAGCAGCTTCTTCCACATGTCAGTGTCTCCTAAAGAACTTAACTGTAATTTCTTAAGGCTTTCTGTCAACAATTACTTTATTCTTCCCATTGTTTTATAAAGACCAGGTTTCTAAAATGCAAACTATTAGTTATATATCAACAGTGTCTCCCACCTCTAAAGTAACCAAGGGCCTCTTGGCTGCTTCTCTGATTGATGCTGTCCTTATCAGATCAGGTGGACAGATGTAGGAGACTCAGCAAACATGCAGTCCTCTGATGGACAGGCATATTGTTTGCAATATTATTTGGCTTCTAAAGTGCACTTTATCTTATTTAGGGGCATATAGGAGTAACAGGAGCCAAATTAAAATGTATGCCACACAAGTAAGATTTTTTCATGAATTAATCATTTTTCTTTAGTGATTTGTAACATGGGCTGCACATGAGCTGTTGCCTTGCAGCAAGAAGGTTCTGGGTTCGATTCCCAGCCCAGGGTCTTTCTGCACGGAGTTTGCATGTTCTCCCTGTGCATGCGTGGGTTCTCTCCGGGTTCTCCGGCTTCCTCCCACAGTCCAAAAACATGACTGTCAGGTTAATTGGCCTCTCCAAATTGTCCCTAGGTGTGAGTGTGTGTGTGTGTGCATGGTTGTTCATCCTGTCTGTCTCTGTGTTGCCCTGCGATAGACTGGAGACCTGTCCAGGGTGAACCCCGCCTCTCACCCGGAACGTGGCTGGAGATCGGCACCAGCACCCCTCCCGACCCCACTAAGGGACAAGGGTGTAAGGAAAATGGATGGATGGATGGATTTGTAATATAACAAAATGTGCAAACATACTTTTCCAAGGCAATGCATACAATCCCAGCAGTAATATTTTCAAACAGAACATAATACAGTGACTTTAAATGATATTCTGATTCTATTAGCTTTCAAATGGTTAGGGACAGCAGAGGTGGGATAAGGAAGGAAGTTATGTTTATCAAATAGTAAATAGCTGTGAATAAATTAGCTTTTTATCAACACAACAGTGATAAAGGATTTGTGTTGAAATTACATGGAGATGGGGGATATCAGACGGAGACCCTTACAGAGTGGCCCAAAGGAAAGTTAGCAGAACCTGTGTGGCAGATCCTGCCATCAGAGCATTCCTATTCATGCAGCATGAAGTTCAGACATGCAGCTGCATTCCAAACAAGTTCCTCTGAGTGCTATATTCACATCTGTCTGCTTCTGAGAATCTGACTTGCTCTTCATAAGCAATAAGTCAGCTGAAAAGCTTGGAAAAAAAATGCACCAGAATAATTTTCGTCACACCAGCCTGTTTAGTCATGCACATGTTTCAGTTTACTTTGGAAAGCCACAAGGTACACCACAGGAGCGGTTAGCACTATTTTACTAATGAACATCGCTCTCTTTATCCTAAAGGAAAAATACTCAAAGTGCGGTGGACTATCACCAAGCAAACAGATAAGACTTTAGAAGGCTATTTTTATGTACTTTATAAGAGTAAACAGTAGGTTTGATTTATGACATATAAGTATATGATTCACCACAAAGGCTTCCTGCCGTGGAAACCAATAGCAACACTTGTTACAGCTGTAAAACTAGAACGTTTTGCTCAGCAAAAACATTAACAGCCACTTTAAGGGTGTAAAAGTGTTGTCATTAGGCTGAGCTGGACTTTGACACAGAAACAGTTGGTGTTCGGCACAGTAAACATGACTACCAGCACTATAGCAGCATCTGCCCCTCTAACCTCTAAACTTCCCATTATATTCTGATAACGTCATTGTGCTGTTTTATATCAGATCAAATGTGAACAGTCTGATTTCTTTTTATTTTTTTTTTGCCTTAAGTGTCGACATCAGTCGTTGCTTTGTTATAAGTAAGCAAAGCACGTGTAATGAGGTTGTTATGCTCAATGACCAAACCCAAACATGAAACAGGAAACAACACGTACAAGGTCTTACAAGTTTGAAGCATGACATTATAGCTATGTTAACACAATAATCAAACAATGAAGATTAACCTTTGCAGTTTTACAAAGTAAACTTGCTAGTTTGCTCCTTAAAATTAAAACTTTACATGTTTTACTTTATCTAAAATCTTAAATGAAACTGAACAGCGTTCTCATTCTCAATAAACAAACACTTTTTTTTAGATCTATTGTTGGTGTTAAAATTCAAGTATTTATGGGAGGCCACTGACAACTCAGGAGCCTTAGGAAACAGCTTAGTTTGCTTGTGCCTTGGGCCAGCTCTGAAAGTGTTTGTCACATTTCTTTTACCACCAACAGCAGTATATCACGTGTAGAGTACAAATTCACAAGCAAGACTACTTTGAACGCCTGAAGTGAAACTATAACAAGCGAAAATATTTGGCACCATAGTCAGCTACACTCATGAATTGAGGCTGAAGGCATCTTACCGTTTCACATTCCTGTACAGATATGGATTTATTCAGAAAAGGATCTGGATGCATTTTACAAGTTGTTCTGTTTTCTTTGAAACATTTTTTTTTTATTATAGGTACATTAAAAACAAAAGTATTCATACTTCACATTTGTCACACTACAACAACAAACCTCAACCATATGGAATAGATGAACACAAACTAATACATAATTGTGAAGAGGAAGAAAAAGCAAGTAAAGTTGTATTGTTTTTTTTATATATTTTTTAAGTGAGTGACATTCAGGGCACTTATCCCTATCTAAAATTCAGTGCAAGCAGTTGCCTTTAAAAGTCACCTAATTAGTAAACAGAGTCCGACTGTGTATAATTTATCCGTTCTGTGAAAGCCTCAGAGGTTTGTTAAGTGGACATTAGTGAATAATCATGAGGATCAAGAAGCACAACAGACAAGTCAAGGATGACGTTTCGAAGAAGCTTAAAGCAAGATTAGGTTAAAACAACCTTTGATCATCTCACAGAGCTCCGTTCAATTCATCATTTGGAAATGGAAATGGGGATCAATGCTACGAGAAATCAGAGAAGCAGCCATGGTAACTCTGGAGGAGCTGCTGACATGCTCCATTTGTTTTTTTCCTCTCTTTTTTCAGTTTTTAATTATATACCACTTATTACTTCTGTTGTTAGTAATGCTAGTGGCATGACCAGATAAAATGCAAAACAAGTGCAAAGGGTATGAATACTTTTGCAACTGAATGCATAATTTAAGTATATTTATTAGTACATATAACAAAAATACTATAACATAGAAGAGCTTTTATTATAAAGTATTACATTCACGATACCCAAAACAGTAGGTCTAATTATAGTCAACGTTTTATTATAGAGTGAAATACATAAAAAAAAAAAATCTGTATTCCATAATTTAAAAATAAATGAAGGTGATGTAAGTGCCAGCTCTGTTTAGTTTTTAATAACCAGAAGTTCCCTTTATCGCTATATCAAACGAGAAAACATTGAGGTAAACCAAGGGTGACATTTTCTAAAGTAGCTTTCAGACAACAGCAAAAAAAAAAAAGAAAAAAAAAAAGAGGCTGAACCGAAACAACTGAAGGAGGAAGTCACCTTTGGCAGTTTAGTAACCAGCACGTTGGTTTGTCATTCAACGGAACAGACCCATTCCGCTGCTAAACATGGCAAGAACGTCTGACGCAGACCTAAAGCCTCCTTTGAACCAGAACGGACTGAAATGTGACGATCTGAGGAAAAACTGCTGTCACAGCAAGAGAGAGGTTTGTCTGTTTATGCTTCACTGATGAAAGTTGCCATTATGGGGTAACTTTTTCTCCTTACCTTGCGGGTCCGCCTGCTTAGGTGCGGCACGGTGTTCAGCACCTGTTCGTATGCTGGTTAGTTAGCTACCAGCGGTTATGGTTGGCTCCTTACCTGAGATAAACTTTGTGACGTAGCCCACAGTGTACCTTACTTTATGTCAGTTCTACTTTAAAAAAAATAAAAAAAACCCGCAACAATTTAACTTTACATGAAGAAAAACGTATAATTAATTCGTAATTTGTACCATTATACCTGTTCAACATAACTAAATAAAAATAGTTATGTTTTAATGCAGTCTATATTAACTACGCCAGTAGTTGCCAAACTTTTTCTCCTGGGCTTCCCCAGTGGTTTCCAAACATTTTCTGCCCCCCCGCCCTGCTCTCTCTCTCTCTCCCTACGGATTACAAATAGGGAGAGTTAGACTCTGGCTGTCTGGTTGAACGATGTGTGTGAGCGGGGGAGAGGAGGAGTGGGGGGGGATTCTTAGAGATTCCCTGTTATACTCTTCCATCCACTCAAACCCCCCTCCCCCCCCCCCCCAGTCCAGCGCACACAGCGTTCATCGTTTTTTTTTTTTTGTTTTTTTTTTTTTCCCTTTCAACCATACCACTTCCTCCTCCCCCCTGCAATGGCATGGCACGCCCCACAGTTTGGGTACTTCTGAACTATGCTGTTAGGTCTCTGTCTTGTGAAACAATTATGAATTTAATATGGGATTTTTTCAATTCAATTCTAAAATACCCTTTGAATCATATTGAATGGTGATGTTGTGGGCCTGAATGATCTCCAATAGCAGTCAGTCTTGCAACAAATCTGAGGAAGCGTCTGACTATTGCTGTATGAGAATCTCATTACTTTCATGACATGCTAACAGACCAATATAGAGGCAACAGAAGCCATGTTCCACAGTAGCCATGTTCCGCAGAAGCCATGTTCCACAGTAGCCATGTTCCGCAGAAGCCATGTTCCACAGTAGCGTGTCCCGGATGGCACTGCTAATCCACCTCATTTGGTTTTGCCTGTCCTCTTTAAATTTCTGTCTGTCTATGCGGTTAGAAACCCAGGCAGAGAGACATTGTAGTCTGAGATATGATCCTTGCATATTATGATCAATGTTTTCACTGGCAAATATTGCTATTAAATGAGTCCATCAGAGGTTTCAACCACTGCTATTTGTAGGATATTTAAGAAATAGTTTAGTTTTTAGTAATGAGCAGAAAAATCAGATGGTTGCTTGCTTCTGTTGGTTTAACAAAGTAACCAACATGGCATTAAGGTTGATATTATCTCTCTAAGATGTTGTTTTAATTAAGAATTGAAACTAAGCATTGTAAACTGAAACACTATTAAAAATATACTTTTCAGAAACTTCTCACACTTTAGGCTTCCTCTACACACTGAAATGGGGCTGACTATTCATTGCATTTTTATTTGCAGTAAAAGCAAAGTCTGACAACCAACCTTGTTTTCCCTTGTAATTTGCCGTATAGCTAGATTTTCTTGTCTGTTCCACATTTCTACAGCTATATATTTTTGATATAGCATGGCTGTCTCAATCCATTAATACCAAAGTTTCAAAGTTTTTTTTTTAATGTACAAAAACAGTAGAAACAAATTACTCCTCTTTTCCCTTACATGCATTGTATTTTTACAGAGGGTACTGTTCTTATACTTCCTCAAAAAGTCCTCTTCACTTTCTGTGGCATCCATTTGTAGCTTCCTCTAAATATAAAAGTTTTCAGTGCTTGAGTTGAGACTCAGGAGAGGCGTTAGACTACAGCAACTGATGTGTTACTAATTTGTTGTTCTAGTGAGTGAGTGCATAACTTCACAGTGCTCTAGCTGAAGTCATCGTAGAGAGTTTGTATTTCAAAACAAAGATTACGTACAACTTGGTTCAAAAGAGCAGTTCAACATTCCTTAGCAGACCGATCCCTCTTCTTTTAATAGAAGCATAGAGTAAGTTTTGCAACAATTCAAAGACATACGTGAGTATAAACTATCCAAAAGAAAACCCTGCAAAGTCAAGCTAGTTGTGATATGGCAATTTTTTCATACTACAGAACCAAATTAAAATATTACTGTATATCATTGGGCCTATCAAACACAGAGGTTGTGGATCAGTTTGAACAGTTTGAGATCATTTTGCCTTAACCCTCTATGGCATGGCATTGCCCTCAGGCTACAAACCACATATCTGTACCTCACATTGCTTCTTTATTTTATTTTTTTTAGGGTGAATGATTTAAAGTACCACCAGGTACATTTTTGTCCAAATAAAAGAGGTATTGATGTTCATGTGACCTTTTACTTGGAAGAGGAGCAGTCTTTCTTACGAAGCAGAGTTGCATGCTATGCCTTGCCTCCATACCACCAGATCAACCAGATATGGGAGCTGGTGGAATTGTTGTCCTTTGCTTGGCTCAAATTCTACCAAAAAAAATCAGAACTACAAACTCTTAAAAAAAAAACCTGCAGCCCCAGCTCCAGTCACTGATATGAATCTGGTCGCTACAACTCATAGATGATCAGATAAACAGATGGTTATTCACAGGTATGTCAATAATCAAGTTCCAGAAATGTGATATACACTTTTTTTCACATCAACAAGCAATTCCTTCCTGATGTTTTACATATAATAGGGAAAAAGGATGATGGGAACATCCTTAGTAATTCTAACTCCGCCAAACATTAAACACGTACAAACACACAAATGGTCGTTTTAGTAATTTGCTTAAATGTAGCATTTGTTAATGAACGCTGGTTGTTTATTTTATATTTGGTGAGTTGGAACCATGTCTGATTTATTTTTGTCAAAAAACGTTTTTTTATGAATATAGTTTTTGTTTGATTTGTATTTCACTTCTCATAATCACTGTAGAAAACCTTGGTGTTGTAGACCCCTGGTAGTACAATATTGCCCTGAGGCAACAAACCCAAATCTTGTTCCAGGAGGTGTCAGGGTGCCGATTTTATGATTGATATGTAATTAGGGACCACCAAGCTCCCAAAGAATGCAGGAAAATATTTTTTTTCCCCAAAAAAATAAAAAGTTATGCCATAGAGGGTTAATTATTTCAGACCAACTTCCTCCAAAATGGGTGTGTTATGCAGGCATCAGTTCCCTTTTGTTACTATAGATTTATATTTTGACCATTAAAAACAACAAATATTTTCTACCTTGAAGCAAATATTCACCTATCTTCTTTTTCCAAAATAAAAACAATAGTTGTTTGAGCAAATGAAGCTCTGAATCTTTGATTTAAAACCCAGCCCATTTATCTTCTTAAAAAGAATGAAAGAAAAATACATCAAACTACATCTTGGGTTTGTTTATTGTAAAGTTAGCATTATAAATTCTTGTTACTACAGCCCACAAAAGCAGATAAAATGCTGTATTTGAGAGAACATTGCAATTAGTTTCACAATAACCAATCAAAGAATTGGCTCACAGACTTGTTGATGCACACCTAATAAAGGCCTTTTATCTATCTTACAGTTTTCTTTGTTGTTATTGTTATTTCAAGCTGCTTTGTAACATTTTGACAGACATTTACAGCAATTATTAGTGGTTTTGGAACTGCACTGATTTTGTGACTATAAACAGCACCTTCCAAAGTGGCGGAAAACAAACACATTGAGATATAATTGTTTTTAACAAAGTCCCAGGTGGTACTGTTGTTGGAAACAGATACCCCTAGAAATAAAATACCTTTGTTAATCAACATGATGCGACACATAGACTCCATGGCACTGGCTCAAAGTTAAAGGAGATGTGTGTTCATCTTTGTAAGTCAGCAAATGGCTATAGCTACAACCAAACTTTGCCATCCATGAAGTCAGGGCAATATTTTTTAAGATTTGATCAAGTGGATGTGACAGAGGAGCTGTGCATGTCCTACCATGGGTGCTTGTCATTAGGAAGCCTAGACTTTGGAATGCTATTCTTTTGGTACGTTAGGGATCAGTTACAACAAAACCAGAGAGTATTTCAGAAACACAGAACTAGCAGCTTATCTCCAGGCAGAATAAATACTCTTTATAGCACCTCTAATATAGATTTAGTGCTGTTAGACTTTTCGTAACCCATTATCGCTAAGATGGAGCTTCTTAGAGGAGTTTTTCCACCAAACCTGTTCCACTCGTAAACCAACGCCGGTGCTGGCATGCCATCAGATCAGTTTTTTGACTTCTTTTTCCTTTTTAACATTCTTTTTCTTTTTTCCACCCTGACTCTTGAAACACAGGTGTCTGCCAAATTTGAGATTGAAGCATAATAGAGCGAACCACTGGGACGACAGGAAGGAATGAGGCATCAAGGGGAAAACTTTAGGAAATGTGTCTTTTTCTAGAACAAATTTGTTTCCTCTGTATTTCTTCACACATTTTTAGTTAAATATTATAAACGATTAATTATAAAAACTGAGTCAGATTTTTTTGGGTGCCCTCCTGGCCACTTTGTGCCATATTCACAATGTGTTATGCATGTGGGCGGAGCAATGGTACTGTACAGGACCTATCTGTGCCCTCATCTGGGATTCAAATAAAATGTGGCTACATTTTATTTTATTCTAATATTCTTGAGTTATTTCTGCATTTAACCTTCCTAGTGAAAAGTTCAATGGAATGAAACACAAATGTCAGCATGACTAAGGGTTGAGATTAGTATTAGCTGGCTATCACTTATCTTTTTATTGCTTAGTTTGAGATCATCCGTCAGGCAATTGAAGTAGGTCATTGCAATACATAGAACTGCCCTTCAGAGCCACTGTTTTCCACTGAATCTATAAAATTTATTTTAATTCGGTTCTGAATCACTGCAGGTCTTATACCACTATGCGACATTAATAAATATCATTAAAAAAAAAAAACTTACCTTTGTCTTTACAGAACTGCCTGTGGATGCTGAACAGACATTAGTTGGTGTTATAAATACATCAACTTGCAAGGATACTGGGAAAACTTTGTAACTGATGTTAAAGTATCCCTTATCTGTGTTTCATTACACATACTCGTAATATGTGTAAAGAATGTATGTATGTTTGTGTGTATGTTTTTTTTTTTTCTTTTTTTTTAACCTCTTTTAGATCCCACGCATGGTACCAAGGTCATCTTGGGTGCACTTTCCCATTTTGAAGTGTGACCAATTGAAAAATGTCCCTGCAGTGTAGTTATTTTTGCAGAAACTTTACCTTAGCCGTGACTATTTTTTGCTCTGCGCGTTTTAGGAGCTTGTAAAAAGCATGTAGGGCATGTAAGTCAAGAGAATGCAAAGTGTCCTGATGAGACAGGCGCAACAGCAACCTGAGGCTGTATAAATTATCAATGGCTTTCATTGCCATTCTGTCCTGTATTTGCATTCCTTCAAATGGATAAAGGGTTTGGCTCCCTTTGCTGTACAAATAACCTGATTGTATGTTGATGCGTAGATAATAAAGGTTAGTCACTTGAATAGTTTCTTACAGTATGACACTGGTCAATAGTTTCAGGTTTTTCCTGAAAAGTCACTCATAGGGGAGAGTTTTCTAAAACTACTCATGTTGAACTAAATAATCTTAGTTCTCCTTCACATGAAATATTAGAATACATTTCTAAGTGTTGGCACACAGAGATCCCCAATGCTGGGTCTTGCAAAATTAGTCTCATAATTACAGGTTTAATGTCTGTTTCATCCAGGTTAATTGAAATGCTAACCACAATTATTTTTATACTAAGCTGAACTGCATTTGTTACTACAAATGTTACTACGTTGTATTATGTTCCCGTCTGGAATGCAAAAGCGCTCATGTTGCTCTCTCGTTCAATAGAAAAATGTCCCTCAGACTGGCATCGGCTCCAGGCAGCTCAGCCATGACACGTTTGAACAGCCACCCATGTATGTGGCGGTGATGACGTACCTGGGTTATGGGATTGTCACCCTGTTTGGTTACCTCAGAGACTTCCTCAGAGCTGTGGGCCTGGAGAAGTGCCATGTTGCTCAGGAAAGAGAGGAACAGAAGGTAGGTACAACATAAAAAACATGCAGTCAGCACACTCCTAGGCATTTTGTAGATTAGACGCATACCACATACCCAAGCTTGCAGATACCATCAATACGTTTTGTTTTCCCCAATTATTTCCATTTTTCCTTAAGCAGTGCCTCTTCTTTCTTCCCTTGTGTTTCTCTACACTTCTGTATAATGTTGCCATGGGTGAAATGGAACACCAAAGAGAATATGTGTTGAAGATCTAATTAAATCTCAGAGGATTCAAGCTCCTTGTTACTTTATTTCAGATTTCATATTATGTCTCTTCAGTGAAGGTTAAATTAGAAAATACTTTGTCTTCAACATATTTTGTGTTTTATGGGTTAGCAGGCACAATAAAGTATTATGTTGATAGAGTAATCAGCCAAAAAAGTCTTGATTTCACTTTATTAAGGATGTTGAAGATGTTCTCGAATAATCTTGATGAAAAGGCTTAGCTTTGTCATTGGATTAAGGTGAGTAATTATTCAAATTTAATAACATTAAATTATAAAGGCTCTGATTATCATACAAGTACAAGAACTTGTAAAAAGCAAATTGTTACAACTTAGAATTTGCCTTGACAAAAAAAAACTTGGTTCTGATTCACTGTGAAGTTAACTATTTTGTTTTTATTGCCAGGATTTCACTCCCCTTTACCAAGATTTTGAAAATTTTTACACTCGAAACCTATACATGCGAGTACGGGACAACTGGAACCGTCCCATATGCAGTCTTCCAGGCCCTATCTTCGACTTGATGGAAAGGGTGTCTGATGACTACAACTGGACATTCAGGTATTGTAACCCAACCATTTTTAATTGTAACTTTTAGCAGCTCAGTTGTGTTACATGTGGAGTGGGACAGCTGCACACAACTCTAAAATGCACATATGGAGGTTTCTAGGAGACTGAGGAAAGTTGGGTTCTTCAGGCTTTGAAATTTATTCATCATACTGTCAAAGCTTGTAGTATAATTTTTTTATATAATTTTTAAAGTGCTGCAGTAAAATGAATGTTTTGCAGTGCACTGCATCTGTACAGAAATCCCCCACAAGTAACCTTGTCTTACTGCTGGTAAAAACATGGATCCCGCTTCCCTCTCTAAAGCAAGGCTGAAGCTGATGGTGCAAAAATCTCTCACATTTATAGGGAAAGTCTGAAGAAACATAATGAGACAAATGTAACACCTTTCCTGGAGTCACTGCGAAATTATGGTCATGCAAGAAAACGTCAGTAGGATGTATATTAAACTTAGATTACGATATAGAACAAAAATTTGAAAGCAATGCTACTTGCAGTGTGACGCCTTTCTTAAAAACCAGTGTGAGTACTATGGATTTGCTTTCACTGATTAGAATTTTTTTCTCCAGTTTCTGGTTTTCACTGATAACTCATTTCTGCCCTTTTGAATTGCTCTATAAATTATGCCAAAATCCAATGAAGTTACAAAATTCTTAAATATCCTGGAGACTTTATCTGGTGTGATGAAAGGATAACTTATTAAATATGAGGCAATCTCTGAACAGATGTATACATCAACGCTGAATGGCTTAGGCAGTAGGTGAACAATATGTTCCTGCATACAACGCTCTGTATGCGGGATTATGTTGTGCATAGAAACATTGTGATTCATACCCAGATGACTTCAGAGCGTGGGAGCATCTCCAAACCAACAAGACTTGTGGGGAGAATCTACAGATCATTTCCTTGGCCTAACCTAAGGGATATATTGTTTTCTGAAACCAGCTGGGACAAAGTACTTTTCGAACACTTGCACAACATGTGTTTTATATTTTTTTGACTACATATAACCACCATCATGTCAGGTGTTCTCTCTGTGCTTTTCAGTGTATAGCCTTTAAGTTAAGTGTGCATCCATGTCTTTATTATTTAGTAAGTTCTCCTAAATTGACTTACATGTAGATTTTTGCTGCAAATGTGTGACACCAAGGATATCAGCAAATATACCATATGCAGATATGGTTTTGAGTTTCTGGACCACAATTGATATTCCTTGGCACTGCGTGGCAAGGTCAGGGAATGTGTTATGAAAAAGAAAATGAGCAGAGCCACAGGGAAGGAAAGTGATATTATGAATCTGTGAAGAGGTAAGCGTGGATTACATGTTTAAAGAGGTTTAATGTGAGTGTAAGAAGAAGATATGGGGAAGCCAGCTTGACTTTTGTGGAGAAGTGTGGTGAATTGGTAAAATGGTATGAAGCAGAGTGGAAAAAGTAGGTCGGCTGATAAACTCCTTCTGTTCTTTGAAAGAAGAACTTTAACAACTTTTAAACTGGACAGGCGAACTTGGGTTATGTATCCTACCACTTTCTCATTGTATTCACATGCATAAGAGATCCAATTTTATCTGCATATTCGTTCTCCAAAATGCATCATAATAATATATAAATTCATTGCCCTTTAGTTTAAAGTATAGTTGTTTGGATTCCATTTCTTGCTACTGAATAGCATATATTTAGTTATTGTGCAGTTTATTGGGAGGTTATGTTTGCGTGTGTGTGTGCGCGTGGGTGGGTGTGTGTGTGTGTGTGCATACCAGAAAAACAATGACACACTAACTGAGACAAACATAAATCTTCACAGGTTTACTGGGAGGACAATACATAACGTCATCAACATGGGCTCATACAACTACCTCGGCTTCGCAGAGAACAACGAAGATTTCCTGAAAACTGTGGCAGAAAAGGTGCGGCAGTACGGGGCTGGTGTCTGCAGCACAAGACAGGAAATTGGTACGTTTGCGGTCAATGTTTAACAGATAAAAGAAGTTGTTTTCCACTTGTCGCTTTGAGCTCAGTTTCACAAAGCTTTTCATTCGATTTGAAGTAATGTCCGCTGTATCATAGTAGGAAAGGTGTTTGTTTTTATGTGAAGGAGGAATTGACTTTGTGCATTTTCTGTTGTAACTGCCTGTCATAATGCACAGTGATATACTTCATGTGTTGTTTTCTAATATTTCTGATGATTATGGCTTACAGCTAATGACAACCCAAATTAATTTTTTTTCTGAAAGTTTGGATGTGGCATAAAATTATCAGTAATACAGAAATGTTATATTGGGAAACGGTGTGCTAGAATGTGCACTCCTGGACCAGAGACAATGCCAGAATCTTTTCACCTGGACTAAAGTGAAAAATGACATGACTGTTGCTAAGGGGTCTTTCATTAACTCTCAAGTCAGCACAGCAGTCTGCCAGGAAATTTCTAGAGCCCTTCATGCCGCTGCTCTGTCCCCTTTTCAGATGAAAGTACATTTTACCATTCATTTGGGAACCAAGACCCCAGAGTATTGAGGAAGAGCAGAAAGGCAAAAAAAAATCCAAGTTGCTTGAGTTACTTGATGCACAACATATCAAATCACAGTTATTGCAACATCTATGCATGCAGTACTGCAATCACCAAGGACTGCTTAGATGCATTGATAGAACAATAAATTTCATGTGTCATGCATGCAAACCCTACATGCTAATAACATATCTGGCCTCGTAGATAGTATCTCATTGGCTGAGATACTAAAGGTCATGAAGAGAGGTGGGGACAAAGAAAGAAAGGTGTCAGAAAAATGTGGGTTAATCATCAATATTACCATTTCTAACCTCAGCAATGATGTCACAATGAGCTGTTTTCCTGACAATGCTGACTGTGTTTATCAGATTTAAAGCCAGTAGAGCCATTTACCAGGATATATTAGAGCACTTCATGCTTCCTTCTGGTGACTAGCTGAATGGAGATGTTTATTTCATTTTCCAGCATGACCCGACACCATCCCGTACTTGATGTACCACTTCCTGTTTTAGCTTAGTCAGTTTTTATGTGTACCATGTGGCCGTGTAGCATTCAGAATTGTACCCACAGAAGTACAAGATTTACTTTCACAAGTAGAGCATTAAAGTTTTCACTATAATGCATCACTAGTTATATTTATATAAAATACCTCAATTAAGCATTGCTTTTGGTTCATTAAAAAAAAAAAAGACCAAGATACAATAACATCAAACAACATATGCATGTATAACAACAACGTCACTGAAAAGTACGCTGTACTAATACATTATGTATTTAGCAGTAACCGTAGCCCAATGTGAAATGTATCTGTAAACACCCGAATCCAAACACAGTGTGTGCGTGCGCTTGTTTAGACCCAATAGTAAAACTTGCTCTTAGAAGCAACGTAGTTCGAGTTATAAAAGTTTATTTTACAACATGAAGTAAAGTCCATAAGGTGTCCTAGGAAGAGCAGCGGCCATACTTGACAGGTCCGTCACATTTGGCTGAAGGTGTGTAATGACATTTCCAAGGAATACTAAAGGAAGTTATTGTTTGTTCTGTGGAGGATGCTGGGCTTGTGGTAACTCTGTGCCAGTAGAGATGTGAGGGATTGTATCGCTGAAAAAAGGGAAGCCCAGCATGAAAGTGATGCAAGAGGGGAGTAGAATTGCCAATCAATGCTGACAGAATAAGCATTTGTTCTCATCCCATGTGCTTAATGAGCGTGATTTACAAATAATCTATCAGAGACCACCATGAAGCTAAGTAAGAAAAGGAGGAACTGTCACAATGCTGAGCTTAACATCCACATCCTCAATTAGCCATAAACCTACTTAATCTAAGCCAAGAAGATCTTCAGAGACACGAGGCTCAACTATTCAGATGACAAGGCCGCTATGAAAGCCACCTGACTCCTTTTAATTCCTCATCAGAGGCACAGGCTCCATGCCACACCGCATTGATGCAGTAATTCCTGCAAAAGGAGGCCCAACCAAGTATGGAGTACATATACTTTACAGTACATAGAGATACTTTTCAGTGGACTGATATTTCTATGTTGAAGAGTTGAAATTAACAGAAATAAATGCTTGACTGTATCACGCTGTGTGCCATTGATATATACCATATGAGTTTCACTTTTTAAAGATACTAAAATGACCTTTTTCTTGATACTTTAATTTACTTAGAAGCACCTGTGTATTTCCCCTGAGTTATACTGCCAGTATGTTTAATTATCTGTCAGTAACTGTATTGTTGTATGAATTATTCAGCTTTTGTTCAATTATGTGCGGTGATAATCAGCAGAGATACATTTTGGTCCACAGAGGAACCATGGAAGACATGTTATTGTGGATGAGCTGTCATAATTAAAAACCCTCAGGACTTTAAACAGGATGCAAATGTGATATACATACACGGACATGTTATAATAACAAGGATCAGAAAGTAGGATCTAATGAATTTTAAATGGTGTCTTATCTTTTGATCTTGAGCCCATCTTCTGATCAGATGCAAGTGGCAGCATAAAGCTCATTTCAGGCACATCTCTCTTGGAGCTGGGAACTCTAATGACTAGCAATCAGCTGTGTGTTTCTGTCAAAACATTCGATGAGTGAACATCATAGATCTCATTGGTTAAGTTTTCTTAAGAAAACCACCTTTTCCTCTCTCGTTATTGATGTTTTTAGGGTATGAAACCTCTGCTGCCAGGTAGTCGTGCATCTGCTGAGAGCCGGCTTACAAAGTGGGGCGGGCACACAAGAGTCTGTGTCTGTGGGAGTGTGTTTCGTGATATCAGCAGTTTGACAGTGAAAAACAACAAGCAATGTTTGTCAGTTCAACACTCCCTTATCCCCCCATCCCCCAAACAATCCATTATTCATTTCCTTGATTTATTTATATGTTTATTTCTCTTTCCAAATTGGACTGTTTTAGTCTGGGTTTCTAATGGGCACTTCAGCTGTCTTGAGTGAGCAGGTTATGCAAAAACAAGCGTTTGTCTCATGAGACCATATATGAAGTAAATATTTAAAAACCCTGGTGTCTCTTTAAGAGCTGTCATGATGCCATCACAGCCATAGCAATTTGTAACAGACTGAAAAACCTAGATCTTTTAGAGGCTAGTAGTACACAGTTTAAAAAAAACAACTTAACAGGATATTTATTTTAAAATAAGCACCATTCACTTTGATGAGCTAATTTCTATTTAACATTCAGATTCAACATGTATTTTAAAATTATTTCCTGTCTTAAGATTAATTGCAATTTAACTTGAAGTCTTGGTCAACCTGTAATTATTGGAACAAAATGTGATATTCACTCAAGTAAATTTTAATGAAATAACATTTTAATGTTTGCTTGAGGGGTGCACAGGGAGTATCTCTAAAGAGTAATAAGTGCAATAAAGGCAAGCCAATTATTCATAGGCTAACATTACTGGGTTGGTCCTCTTTTTCCTGCGATCATTAACTTACTGTTTGTCAAATATTCTCACCTAGCAACCATTTAAATTAATCACTTATTACTAATAAGAGAAATACTAGGTTTCAAACACAGATATTTTCAACACATTTGGTACAAATGTTAAAAAAAAACAACATCAATGTGTAGCCCAAAGTACATTCATTCAATGTAGAGAAATTCTGGCTATACACTTAGTAGTAATGTGCCTTTTGAAGTACATTCAACTTAAGCATTTTGTATTTATCTATTTTGAAATTGTGTCAATTTCTAAAACAAATTAGGTATATTTGAAAAAGCTGCGTGTTCTGCTCAACCATCTGAAAGATTATAGGAGAAGACTAAGTGCTCTCTTATTGGCACTTGAGTAATTTAGATTATCAACGATTGAGCCAACGATTGAGATTTTGTAAACATATTATTTCTTAATGTGGGATTTTTAACCCCTATTAAATAATTTTAGTTAAATTTAAAGTTATATTTTTCTCCTTTTTTAGTTAAAGATAGTGTTTAGATGTTTAGAATTTTTACTCTTAATGTGCCAATAGACGTGCAAGCATTGTATTTGAAATATATATAAAAAGTGTACCTATGCAATAGAGCAGCATATCATTGAATACACTATTGAAATAATTTATAATTAGCTCTTTTTATGCTTATAAATGCTTTAGCGAAAGCTTGGGTCCTATGTAAGTAATGAAGAAAACAGATAGGAAGGATTTATATCTATAGTTCCAATATTTAGTGTTCTCACTAAATATGATGATGATCTTGCTAACACAAGCAAAGGAAGACTTAAAAAAGATGTAGGCATTATTTCATTTCATCTAACTAAAGCAGGATGAGGTACATCTAATCACTCTCTCTTACCTGAAGAGTATCTAGATCTAAAGGCAGCTTCTGAAGGTTAAAATATCAATAAGAAGGCTGGGCGCACCTATGAAGACACTGCTAGGGGAAATGTTCCTTAAAGAGCGTAAATGCCAGTGCAGTCTGATTAAAAACGCTACACGTGCCAGCAGTGCCTGTGTACTCATGCAGTCGAGGAAATGTAAGAATCGATCTAGCTAGCTCGTCGTCCTGAAAGCACTGAACGGGAGTCACTATAAAGACAGAGATGGCTCACTTCATTACAGTTTTATGCCCATCACTCAGATTTCCATTTTCCTGGCCTGCCTAAAACATCTGTCTGCTTAAGTATTTAATGCCCGCCCTCTGTTGTAATGACCCATATTGACTTTGACTGTAATGATTAGTATGCAATGTATATGCAATGAAGGCAGCGTTTTCATATGAAAGGTCACGTCGGGAAATTTTGTGTTATTACTATTCATTAGATTTTATATTCCCTCTGCAGAAAGTCAGCTGTGTTATTACTTGTCAATGCAAATGTAACAACACGTGCTGAGTGCATTAGAATGGATTCCATGCTTTGGAGATTTATATCATGCATGCAGAATATGCGGTGCTCTGCGGAAGCATTTACATTCCTTAGATTTATTCATGTTTTAGCACATTACTAGTCCAAGCTTGAATGTATTTTATTGGGGTTTCCATGCAGACCAATACAAAGTGGTTCATAATGCAGCTCTCGCTGTAGATTTAGATTTTTATACTTGTTATTCTGCTGGAACTCAAACCTCCAACATAGTTTTGGGTCATCTGCAGCCTCTAGCAGGTTTTCCTCCTGTTAGGCCCTGTATTTAGAACCATCCGTCTTCCCAAAGGTTATATTCTGGTCTCATCTGGCCAGAGATTACACTTTCACATGCCTACTGTTATATCTACATGGCTAGGGGCAAACTGCAGATGCGTCTGACTTTCTTCTTCTCTCCTCTCTTTCATAAAGGCCAGGTTTGTGGCGTCCGCAACTAAAATTGGTCTTGTCAGCAGATTCTCCCACCTGATCTCTAAACCCCCGCAGCTCCTCCAGAGTTACCTTTTGCTACTTGACTGCTTCTCTATCAGGTCATCCGTCTCCAACTCAAGTCCTCAAGAGCTACTATTCTGCAACTTTTAAGAGCACCTCTGCTCCAACACACCTGAATGAAATAAATGGCTCGTTATCAGCTCTCTGCAGAGCTGAAGGACGTGCTGACGAGGGAGTTCAGTCATTTGATTCAGAAGTGGAGAACAGAAATAGTTGCAGGATAGTAGTTCTCGAGGACTGGAGCTGCAGACCCCTGGTTTTGGTGAATGACCTGCTTTGCAGTTTTGTCATTTCCTTGCCAAACACCATGCCAATCTGCCTATCAATCACAAATGTAATAACAGATGACAAAAAGCATCGATAAAAAGTAATTTTTTACATGTTCAGAAGCTTGGGATATTGTTTAATAACCGGATGCTGTGTTCCTTGGTCTTCATGATGCTGTTTCTTGACTGATGTTGTCTAACAAACCTATAAGGCCTTCCCATACCAGCTGGATTTATACGGAGAGGAAATAATACACATTTTTATTTATGAATTAAGTAACATTTGCAGGCAGTGGCACTGGGTTTTATTTGTGGTTATCAGTAAAGGGGCCTGAATCCATACGCACACTGGGACATGAATAAAGACCTGTAATAATGAATAAAGACCTTTAATTTTCCTTCAACTGCTTAATTATTCACTACTTTGTGTTGGTCTGTTACATGAGATCTGATTAAAATCCATTGAGGTTTGTGGCTGTAAAATGGCAAAATAAGAAAAAGTCCAAGGGGTATGAATACTTTTTCTAAGCACTGTAACGCAATTAAAGTCCAGTTTATAGAGAGCGCTGCATCTTGACATTGAAATTTTAATTACTCTATTTAACAGATGGCCACAAAGGCAGATACCAAAACAAAACAAAAAATCTTATTTTGTTCACAAAATGAAAGAAACACAATGTCAGATGGCACATTAGCACAAAAATGAATTCTGGTCCCCACCTGCCACATTGGTATATCACCAACTGTTTCAGCCTCATATTGTCCAACAGAATCATTTTAGATCTTGCGGGACCTGCTCTGATATTACCTTGGATGAAAAAAAAAAAAGATCAGGGGAACTAAATTCCAAGTTTGTCACATCATAAATCTATAAGAATTGGATTTAATCTCTAGAGTGTGAGTGCTGATCCAGAGGTTTGTGTCTTATGCTTTTTATGAGAAGACTATTACTGTCTGTCAGAATGTTAGATTGGATGATTAGAAAAAAGATCAACAAGAACCTAAAGGAATAAATCACTCTCTGATGATAGCAACATGCACAAACCGGGCTTCTTGTAGCCATGATCTTTTCCTTTTGTTCACTACCCAGAGGTCATGACCATAGTTAATTGTAGCAATGCAAACACCATGCCACTCTGCCTATCAATCACAAATGTAATAACAGATGACAAACAGAAAAATGTGGGAAAGGTTGATTGATCCCAACTGAGACCGCAGTTGCAATATTCAACGATAGTATCAACATTGCATAATTTTCTGAGATGCAAACATCATCCAAGGTGAAAGACTGTTTTTTGTGATTTCCATCTCGCAGGTAACCTGAAGATTCATGAGGAGCTGGAACAACTTGTGGCTGATTTCATTGGGGTCGAGTCCTCCATGATTTTTGGGATGGGCTTTGCAACAAACTCAATGAACATCCCAGCACTTGTGGGGAAGGTACGCGATTCTCCACACTTTTCCCCACTTGCTGAATGAAGGAAATCCGATAGCAACAAAGGTGCCATTTGCAAAGCACAGTAGATATTAATATAATTAGTTGAGCTTTTATTTCTTTCTTGCATATGCTCTAAATTATTAAAAGAAAACCTAAATCAACCGCTAAATATTCCTGACCACCTCACTTAATTAAAGTTTTAATTAAACCTTGCAGTAGCCAGAATAAGAAGGTTCTAGGCATACATGGCTGCTTCCAGGCAAGAAAGACAAGCAAGTTTTTATGAGCACTACTTAAGGGTCTGACTACCCATAAACTGGCCTCTTGGCACACCCGCCTGCTTCAAGTGGAGCTGACAGAAACCAGCAGCAACATGAAGCAGGAGTAGCTCCGATTCAACTGGACAGGAAGAAAAGGAGGGCTGACGGTTTAAGTGATGAGAGCAGGCTCGTTTTATGCAGCTAAAGAGGTGAAGCAGCCCCTTTAGGCTGCAGCGCCGATGCTAACCCGATGACGTCTGGGGGTCAGTCTTCACTGCCAGCTCCGTCCTACAGGGACAGGGTGAGCTCGGACAGGCCTCTCCGTGCAGGGGGAGCCACATTAGAGTGACAGCTGTTGGTGGACCAGCTTGACCCCTGGCCATGCTGAGCGTATCTGTCACCGTGCTGGTGTCAACACAATCCCCCTCCCCTTTACAAGATTATTCCGATTAATGCAGTCAATTGCTCAGAGCTTCAGTGTTATATATGCTAATGCTCTAGAGAGAATTTCATGGGACAACTGAATTCATTTGCATGCTGATTTTTATAGCATATGAAGCATCACACTGTCCAAGTAAAAATTATAACAGATGAGCTGGTAAAAATTTTATCAGACATCAAAAGGAGGGGACATTTGTAGACGATTTCTATCCCTTCTGTGTCAGGACATAAAAAGATTGTGATTAAGACATAAATGGGGGAAGGAGAAGAGGAATGAGTTGACGGGTAATTGGCCATGTGAATCCTTTTTATTCGAAAAAAGCACATTGGCATAACAGGATTTCTTTTTTATGCTAAAACACATAAAAACCAAGAAATCTCTTAAGGAACAGATGCATTACGTCGTTCACATAGTTGCAGTTATCACCCATAAATAGTTGGTGGTTAACTGTTGTTTGTTTTATGCAACTAAATGAACAACTCATCCAGCTCTTATCAATAATCAGTCTTTAAAATCAGGTTTACAATGAAATTTTATAAGATATTTTATTCCAGGATTCATATTGTGAAAATTAAACTGTAACTGAAAAGTCTTTTTTTTTGTGTAAGTTGTAGCTTTTTGCTGGTTTCTAGGGATGTTTGATAGTGAGCGATGAGCTCAACCACACATCTCTAATCTTGGGAGCCAGACTGTCAGGAGCTACAATCCGGGTGTTCAAACACAACAGTAAGTTCATCGGCTGTCTCTTTTCACATATTGCACAATTCATAAGAGGTGCGATCCAAATTGCAATTTAAGACTCATACCTTTAGTGTTTATCACTGAGAGAAAACTTACTTTGACTTGGACCATTTTTATGTCAGAATAAAGCTTGAGCTTCTCCTTGCAGCGCTGCAAACTGCATCTTCTTGGTTATTTTCTGCTGTTCCCTTTTTTTCACAGGATTTGCAGATTTAGAGAATAGTATTATTTTTCATATTAGTATGTTTGGACTTATGAAGAGATTTTACCAACCAGCAAAAATGTCACCATTTATATACAGTGAGCTCCAAAACTGAACTGCTAAACACTTAAACCTTTCTATATACAGTGATCTTAAAACCGCAAAGGTCACTATATATTATTGTTGTTAATATTTTAAGGAACAACACAAAGTGGTACATTATTTTGAGGTGGAAGAAAAAATGATGCATGGTTTTCAAACTTTCTAGCAAATTAAAGTCTAAAGAGTGTGATTTACATTAATATTTACCCCCAACTGGTTCAATACTCTGCAGACCCCAGAGTAGATAGTGAAAGTTTTGCCTTTTCAGTATCTCAGCCATTCTAATACATGAATATACTTTCTTCAGTTTTGTTTAGAACGGATAGGAGCTCCATCCTTCCTCCTATTAAGTTTGAACAGCATCTCTGTGCCTGCTAAAGAAAAACATTTCCATGTTGAATGCAGATGAAATTTTAATGTTTTGGTCTCAACCAGGGAAAACGTTTGCTTTTTCTCCTACATTGCATGTATTACCTGGAAGCATTATGTCCATCATCAGTCCCATCTCTGCGTGTCTCAACTTCCCTCACAGTCTCCATAGCCGTCCCACTTTCCCTTTTTCTAAGATCAAATCTGGATCTAACTAACCTTCCTGTTACAGTATGTGCATGGCGATGCCTTGGTAAGGTTCCAGCTGTTCTATGCTTTTTTCATTTTCACATTATAGATTCAACAATGCTCCATTAGATGTCCAAAGCTTTGGAAATTCTGCTTTAAAGTTCTGCCCAACTTTCCCCCTGAACTGTCAGCTGTGTTCCTTTGTCTTCATGACGTTGTTTGTTCACTTTTGTTGTCTAATGAACCTCTGAGGCTTTCACAGACCAGCTGCATTTATACCGAGATTAACGTGCACACAGGTGGACTCTTAATTACTAATTAGGTGACCTGTGAGGGCAAGCTCATTAGGAGTAAAATGAGCTGAATACAAAATACACCACACACTTTGATGTTTTCACCATGCATCATTTTTCTTCCACTTTGCACTGAGCTGCTACTTTGTGTTTGTCTGTCAGATAAAATATATTGAACGTTTTTGGTTAAGCATGACAAAATACATAAAGATTCATGGGGTTTGAATATTTGGCAAGACTTTGTATCTGTTTAGTTGTTTTACGTAAAGTTTGTTTTCTTAGAAAAAAACAAAACTGTGTACTAGAATCCCATCTATCTCAGGAACACCACCTACAGAACATCTCAAATGGGCTAGTCCTTTAGCAGCAAATGCTTCCTGACAGGTGCAAGCTCAGTCAGTTATAGTTCCACCAATCAGACCCCCCGAGGCCTGTCTAAAGGCAAAGAAGCCTCAGGCACCTGAACAGTAGAGTGCTTCTTGCCAAAAAGCCTTCAGCAGTGGACATTTAAGCCCTCATTTAGCTGAATTACTCCTAACATGGCTATAAAGTCACAAAAATATAGCCATGGTTTTATAATGTTAGTTACTGGTGCAAGTCCTGGCAATGTGCAAATGTTCACAGCAGTTGAAATGTTTATGATTTGTATCTTAGCAGAGCCGGATTTCCAACAATAGAGAAAAACTGGTTTGTACAGTTCTGGTTTGCGTGTCAGAAGGCATGTTGACATTTCCCCATTTTATTTTTTATTTTTCTTAATGATTTGTTGCATGTATTTATCTTTGCTTATTAAAAGTAAGCCTTAGATCCATTTGGCTTAATGTAGCTTAACCCACAAGTGATTACTGTAAAACATTATTGTAGCAATGTACAAATATTTACTTGTTTGTGTACATGTTCTGCAAAGAAGAAGATAAGCATCTAGTCACACAATGTCACATATCAGGTCAGAGATGATCCTGAATCAGAGTGATACTGTAAAATAATCTCTAGTCTGGTCTCCTCTACGTAGATTTTGAGTTGCGCCGGATGAGCTTCAGGAGGGGATATTAGCAGCAGCAGAGCATCTGCTGTCTCCTAAATGAACCTGTCTGCGTGGAGGCAGTAATATCGATCATCTAGGCAGACTGTTGGCTCTGGCAGGGGTTTTTTACTGGAGCTCATGGCTGGACTGAAGTTAGATTTTAAATATAAAAATTCAGGAGTATTGCAGCTAGTTGATACTGCCATCTGGTGGATTGTCACAGGAGATTGTGTAAACATTCCCATATGGAAAAAGGACATTTTGGGTAATCACTCCCATGATGAGCAAAAGCTTCGGTCACGATTTATATTAACTCATAGAAACATTTTTCCTAGTATACTTTTATATGTGTGTAATTATGACCGATACATCACATCTGGAAGAGTGTCAGTAGTTGTATTAGTTGATAGGAATGTTTCGGTGTGTACCCTGAGTCTTGCTCCATGGAAATTGGCACCAGCCCCATGCATGATTTGTTGAATGTGTTTCTGTCATACAGTAATGCTCTTTATACGCTTAAAGCTACTTTAGAAGTGGTCTATACAGGAATGTACAATTGTATTATTGCTTTATTTGAATTTATTGGTACATGTCTTGCAAGAGCTAATCTACAGTTTACAACCACAAACCTGGATGTAAATTTATAAAGATTTTATGTGATAGAAAAACATAAAGTGGCACATCATGTTGCACTAGAAGGAATCATGCATGGTTTTAAATGGCTTCTACGTGGATGGAGCACATAGAAGCTTCTACAAAACAACCTTTAACCACAATTACAGCCATGAGTTTTTTAACAGGTTTAACAGTGGGAGTGGTGCGTACAGGATGTGCAGTGTTGGTTTTCTGTCACAATGAGTGTTTTTAGAGTTTCAGAATAAACAGTTCAGTTTTGATGTGATCAAAACTGATGAGTTTTCACACCGCCTCCAGAAGGGTGTGAATACTTTTGCTAGGCACTGTGTGAACTGTCCTAATACTGTATACTTTATTGGGCAGATTTTGTAATATTATTATATTTTTTTTCTTTTTATTCACCTTGTCTTAATTGTTCTTTGCCTGTGTGTGTTTGTGTTTGTGCTTTTAGACATGCACAGTCTGGAGAAGCTTCTAAGAGAGGCTGTTTGCTCAGGGCAGCCTCGGACCCACAGACCCTGGAAGAAGATCCTCATTATGGTGGAGGGCATCTACAGGTCAGCTCTGACTAAACCGCCTTCAGGTTCTTACATAGGATATTGTTGTGCTGTGTATTATTTCAATATATTATAACTAAAAGACATTTCTTGAGTCCGATGATTTCTAATTTTAATCTTTTTAAGCGAGAGTTTTGCTCTCCCAGGATTTGGTAAAAATCTTTATTTGTAACCTGAGGTGAGCCTGTGCTTAGATGCCCCTGAATGCTCTCTTTCTCTGTTGCCTCCTTTCCTGCTGTTTGAATAATTGATTGTATGTGTGCTGGCAGGTGGATGGGAGTGTGTGTGTGGCTGGGTAGGGTGTGATTACCGGGAAAAAGGGAAAAGGTATTGTGTGTCTCTCCTGGCGGTGAGCTATCCCACGTCTTAGTGACCCTCTCCATCTGCTCATTACCTCCAATTCAAGGCCAAATGGAGACACTGAGATTGACTTGGCTGAGCCCCCAGCTCCAGCTGTTTATTACTGTCAGTATTTTCTCATTTTTACCTCATGTTGCCCTTATCTGTCAGCATCCTTCACATTTTTTGCAAACAAAGTGAAAAACCTAAAATAAGGAAGCAGTCCATCCCAAAAAAACTCGATTTATTTTCACTTTATTACGCTGCGTTGATCAATGTGTACAGTGTGAGTCACACGAGAGCAAAATGCTGTCCTTCGTACAGCTCTGAAAGAACTAGAGCTCCATCTTTCACCTCCCCGGAACATCAAAAGGCCTGGATAAGGAGACTTTAGCTCTATCCCTGTCTCGCCTTTGATGTCCACAACGCTCCTGGTTCAGCTCTGTCTTCTATCATTTGGGCTGCAGGCTCAGCCAAAGAAAGTATGGCAGGTCAAGGATTTTTACAATTCCCCAGCTATATAATTACTTATTCTGTCTATTTGTAGCTTTAAAAGGTTTCCATCAGAGGGGAGGAAGAAGTGGGGAAAAAGATGATAGGAAAGAGTAAAAATGCCAGGAGAAAGATTCTTGAGAAACTGTAGAAAGTCAAGCTATGTACACATCTGCTCAAATGTTTCCATCCACTCATTATGGGCATGAGCATCTTATTAATCTGGATATTTTAAGGACTTATTTGAGCCGTTCTTTTTCCCAGATGGCATGATTATACTATTCACAACATTTATTCTAATCCCCAACTGGTCAAATTATACTAAAATTTTTAATTATATATACACCCCCTCTTCAAATTATTAACACACATTCATACTATGTTTGAACTAATCAGCTTTCTCCTATGGCATTTCTAAAAACCCAGCCTCAAACCTGTTGGAAATTCATAGACTGTCATCAAAAATCAGAGCTGGTGCCATGGATACCAACAATTTTACCACTTCTTACAAAAAGAGTAGCCAAATAATCGTCCAAAAACATAAGCAGAACCTTGATGATGGGAGATTTCACCAAATACTTTTGAGGGTTATGTGTGAAATATCTCTATTTTCTGAAGCTCAGATTTTTTTTTATTAGACTGTTGTGGCCTTTTTGCTGTGGCCTGCTGGGGCAACAGGCTGAGGGCAGCAGATGCCAGCAGGCTCAACTCACTGGTCCGTAAGGCCAGTGATGTGGTGGGAGTGGAGTTGGACTCTGATGGCAGTGACATAGAGGAGGATGCTGTTGAAGCTGCATGCCATTTTGGACAATGTCCTCCACCCACTCCACAACACACTGATGAAAAACAGGAAGTCATTCCTACCTGTGGTACGGAGGACTCCACAGCTCCTCCGTAACGGTTTGACAATCTCTATGGGGAGTCTGTGCAAATTGGTGACATGTGTTTTTAAATAATCTCTGCATAATTAAACTATGTGAATTATAATGTTGACTTATGTATATTATTATAATGTATGTTATGTCTGTTTTGCTATTATTTTCATATTATATTCTTTTCATACTCATATAATGGGTGCAGTTGCAAAACATGAATTGCCCCTGGGGTTCATATTCTGATTCTGATGTATTTGTGTGTGGATTCACATAAAATCCACAATAAATTAAAATGTGCACAAGTCTTTGTTTTTTAAATTCATTTGAGTTATTTGATAGATAGACATATAGGTTTTTATTCATGTCCCAGTCAGCAATTGATTGTACAGTAAGTCACATTAAAAGCAGCAAAAACAACACACCAACAATTATTATTCAGCTAGAGGGCGTGGCACTAAATTCCCCTGTTTCAACCAGTGGGAGTTAAAAATAAAAAATTGTTGATCAAAAGAATATAGGTGCTGCTATGACTACAAAAACAAACAACAAATAAACCAGTCAATACATAATATTTAAGAAAAAAAATCTAAAAAGCAATTTCAAACTTAACACAGAATAATAAATTGTCTGAGTGCATGCTTACATACCCCCAGTTACTATTGCATACTTGAGTGTTTGCAAACATTTCATCTGAACTCTAATACAAGACTTCAGAGTCCAGTTGGGTTTTTTTTCCAACACTAATTACTTGGTTTCTAAAGCTTACATCTGCTTGAATTCTTGTTTCCTCTTTCTGTGAATCTCTCCTATCAGCATGGAGGGCTCAGTTGTGCGACTGCCTGAAATCATCGCCTTGAAGAAGAAGTATAAAGCCTATTTGTACCTGGATGAAGCCCACAGTATTGGCGCGGTGGGGCCTTCGGGGAGGGGAGTCACCGAGCTGTTTAATGTGAACCCGGCTGATGTGGACGTGATGATGGGGACTTTCACGAAGAGCTTCGGGGCAGCTGGAGGCTACATTGCAGGAAGAAAGGTTACTGTTGAGCTCTGTTCCACCTTCCTCTGCTCATTTCATCCATCCTCACCATTTCAGCTGTTTATGGCCCACCTATGAAAAAGAGAGAGCTTGGAAACATGCAGTAAACATGCTATTATTCACTCAAGCAGAAATTAGTCTGGTTGCTAATCCATTTGGATGCAAATAGGGTCAGGATGGATTTTACGATGTAGATGAGATTAATCACACTGAAACAATTCCAATAGCCATTGGTTCTCATTACGGAGAACTAGATAGCTTAGCCAACACTTTCTTGAATTTATTTAACACCACTAATCTGGCTTCAAAGCCTGATAAAGTAAGTCATGTAAATTATTTAGAATTTTTAAGAATTATTTTCAGCAGGTATTCAAAACAGATGGGGGTGAATAATACAAACTCATAACATCGACTTTTTTGTGGGCCTCATGTGTTCAACAAATGTTCAATAAGCTGCAACTCAGGGCCTTTTTAATCCGCTTTTACTCTATTAAAAAGTACACTTTAGTACATAACCACAGTGGTTTCGAGGCTGTTGATTAGAAAGCAAGGAAACAGGCTTGTTGTTGGAATTAAGCTCTTAAAAATGGACACTTCCTTTCCCTGCCTTATGTTAGCTCAGTCCTGCTCTGCCTTAATAAGAAGGTAAAGCTGGCAGAGGGCCAGCCCCTTCTTGTGGCACGCATCGGAACTGCGCTCCAGATTTAACAGGATGATTTTTAACAAGCATGATGATGTTTGAAGTATGAATGTACTGCCTGGTTTGACAGCTGGCTGTTGTAAACTCTTGAAAGGGAAAAAGGCAGGAAAAGAGAGAGAAAGCATATTTGTTGTTGTGGTGAAGTGCCCCAAATCCTGTGTTAAGTGGATACGGGTTGACCAAGAAAAGACTGCACATGTGTTCTGGAAAACAGTCATCTTTTAGCTGTTTTATGAGAGAACCAAAAATAAATACACCCCAAGCTCCTTATAATTCTTCAACAGTGTGTTTACAAAGCATTGTTCAATTACCCTTTAGGCAAAACCTGATCCATACTCAAACAGGATAAGTCTCTAAATACACAGGGCTTTTTTGTCACACTGAAATGTTTTAGAACATAAAATTAATTTTAATATCATATAAATATAATACTACATGTAGTTTTCATGAGAAAAGGGATCCAAACCAATCCTGCAACTCAGTTCTTTTAGAAAAGAACTCCCTTTCCATTCAAATTCTCATTTAGCAAATACTGCAGGGCTGAGAGTCATTTATGTAGGGCTGCATGATGATGCAGTTGGTAGCACTGCTGCCTGAGTTTGAATCCCATGTTCTCCTTGTGCGTCCTCTGGTGTCCTCCTACAGTCCAAAAAAAAAATTAAAATGTGAGAGCAATTGATTCTCTAAATTGTCCTTAGGTGGGAGTGAGTGTGTGCATATTTGTCCTTTTTATCTCCATGTTGCCCCGTGATAAACTGGTGACCATTCCTGGGTTTACCCCGACCCTCATTCAATCACTTCTAGAGATGAATCATTTTGTGAAAAGTATATTTATTCAGATCAGATACATAATCATTTTACCAGTGAGTCTAAATTAATTGTAAAGTGTGCTGAGAAAAACTTGTTTAAAAAATATGTTATCTACAGAGCAATTCAGAAATAAATAAATTTCCTAAAAACATCAGATTTAAAAAGCACACATCCTTTTAAAAGCACACTAGAATTGTATTTATTTAATACAGGTTCCTGTATGTAATTTGTAAAATGTGATGTGTGACTAATCTAGGGCTGAAACGATTCCTCGAGTGATTCGAGTACCTCGATTATTAAAATTTCTCGAGGAAAACTGATCTGCCTCGAAGCCTTGTTTTATTATATTTTATTATTTAGAGCACCGCATTTCGGCCGTCTTTTATAAACATCCTTAAAATGACGGCAGCTTTTCTCCTTCCGGAGCTGCTGGTTTGGACCGAACGGTGGAGACGAGCACGGCGGGATTATTTATACAGATAAACGGATAGACGGAACACTGCGGGCGGCTGTGCTTTAGATGCGTAGCTTTACTGAAAATACCGGAAAATAAATTTCATATCATCCCGGTCGCAACAAATGGTGGCAAAGAGCATCATGACGTCACAGACCTGGTAGATGTTTCTGTGTGACGAATGCAGATGTCAAATATGAGGGGCCGTTTAGGACAAAAACTATATTTTGTCTCACACACTACTAAAAACTCACACACACAAAATATAAAAATTGCACATATATACTATTAAAATGTCACACAAATATGCAATTTTTCTCACACGCATACACAAAATACAAAAATTTTACATATACATTAATAAAATATCACACACACATACAATTTTTCTCTCTTCACACACAAAATATTAAAATAGCACATACACATTAC
>CAEGAE010042781.1:0-17730 GCA_903067095.1 Girardinus metallicus
ATATATATAGATAGATAGATAGATAGATAGATAGATAGATAGATAGATAGATAGATAGATAGATAGATAGATAGATAATACAACAATATAACCACTTGAAAACAGTCAGTGTTAATGTTTATAATTTTTGTGCTTAGTTTTGAGAGTAAAACATTTTGGAGTTATTTTGATATTTTGAAATCCTAGTGTTCCAGCTGTACCTGAATGCATCATGAGCAGCTGTTGATAAAATTCTCTCTTGACAACGTATTCCTCCAACTTTACATTCAGGTTTGGCGCAATCGATGGTACATGTAGCTACTATGATGTCATCTGATTTTCCATGTGTAACTGTGAGGCTTGCATTTAGCTTAACATTGTCTTATGTGAGTAATTCAGGTAAATGCAGAGCAAGTTTGAAATTTTGCTCCTGAAAATTACCTTTCTTTCTCCAAGGCAGCTGCATGAGAAAATACTCCCGAATGGCAGTTTTGTTTTCTTGACCGTACTGCAAAATGAACAACTCCTGTTGTTTAAACAGCAACTTGCTTGAAATGCATGTATTTTTTGTAAAAATGATTTATATATTACTGATTTTTTTTTCTGGTTTGAATGCATTCAGCTCTACATCTGCTCCCATACCAGGAAAACTGTTTTTTACATTTACAGCAGATTGTGCAGAGCAGTTCCTGATGAGGGCCACTGGGAGACAGAGAGAGGGGAGCAGCAGATCTAGGGCTGAGGCCTCCATCCGTCCGGAGAGGGAATAACTACATCTCTCGCTGATAAAGGCAGCTGGCTGTGCGGACGCTCGGTAAAACTTTATAGTCAGATATGCACAGATGAGTGGGCCAGCTGTGCAGTGTCATATATTCCTAAACAAACCCTGCAGGAGCTGAACTCTCACCCCTTGCACATATGGGTTACAGGGCTTGCACTCACACTGTTGTTCATACACTTAAACATGTGCAAACTTTACACATAGCAGAAACAGAGAGTCACAGTGTGCTGCATAGGGCACATGGAAGTTGGACTACACGACCCTTTTAAAAACAACAGATATTTTATTCTCTGTAGTGCATTGAGGTTGTCTGACAAGGGCCAAAGCCTTAAATAAAGGACAGTAATTATGAGCTCTCACCCGAGACTGAATCTGTCTTCTAAATCTGTGAAAAGGAAGTGGGACTGAAGGATGTGAAACCCAGCAGCGATTTTTAAAAATCACCTGCTCACTCTCACTTGTGTGTCCCATCGCTGGCTGGTGTGGTGACAGGCGGGTACTTCTTTCTTTAAGTCCTGATTGTTTTGACCGAAGCAAAGCGAGCTGCTGGAAGTTACAGCGGTTCTCTCTGCCACACAGTTCTGTTTATTTTGGAACAAGAGCAAGACAAGCCCAAGTGACGCTTTATTTATTTTCCCGCTCTTGCCCTCTCCTCCCAGAGTTGCGAAGAAGAATTTCTTGATAATCAATCAGGAGGGTGTTCTCAGGAGCATTAACGCCGAAAAAAGGCGCACTCACACGTAGACTTAGTGCAGTGTGATGAGGTCTAATGCTAAAGCAGATAGATAATAAAGGGTAATAGATAAGAGGGCATGATAAACAAGGTGAGAGACATTCTCAACTATGATTGGTTAACTTGGGTGGTCATTACTGGTTTATACTGCTGATATAAGATACTTCCTCACATCGTTCCTTTAACTTTCTGTGCTGTCTAATTCTGGTTATAATACATGTTAGATAGAGGTTTCTCAGTAATAGATAACGTCAGGTTTGGTCATAAAGATGAACATGAGACTGTACTGAAAAACAAGCCAGAAAAACATGGTGGTCAGTTCTTCGGCATTAGTGGACATGCAGGTTATCTTGTTGTTTTCTGAGAGGGGTTTCATTCTGGTTGTTCTCTATAAAACTGCATCTGCGAGCTACGATAAGCACCAAAAAAGGGGAAACGAGGAAACCTCAGACTATACTCAGCAAACTCAACTTTTATCTACAGAGAGGCCACGCAGGTGACCAGAGTTGCATCATGCATCAGCCTCTGTCTGACTGTAACAAAGTCGGTTTGTGTTGTACTTTAAAAAGTAACAAAGGAAAAACTCTGAGCTTTCCACAAAATTATTTATGTTTCCAAATTGCATCCATTGAGCAGAAAATTACAACAAGCTCCCCGTCAACAGCAACCATCTCATTCCCACTGGATAAACATGCCGTTCAGCAATAAGTACCAGAAAGTAAATGAGTACTGGGAAGGATTAGAAAGCTGATACCAAAGCTTCCTTTGAGTTTTTGAGCAACCACAATTATTTCATGACGCCATTCACAACTTAACCAGAAGGTCACAAAAAAATCCAGAACAACGTCTAAACACTGGAGGCCTCACCTCCATGGTCTTATTGGGTCAACATGGAGAATTATTCTGTGAACTGATGATGCAAATTCCAGTTTGAGAACACTAAAAGAAATGTTTCAGGAAATGAACATTAGACCAATAATCAAACATGGTGGTGATAGTGTGACGGTCTGGGTCTGCTTTGTTGCTGTAGGATCTGGATGACTTGCTACAATAAATTCTGTTCTCCACCAGAAAATCCCGATTGAGATCGACTGACATTGAGCTACATTTAGATTATGGCCTAGTCAAAGTCCTCATTTGAATCCTGTTTGTGATGCTGTGGCATGACCTTAAACACGCCGATCACTTTATGAAAAACAACTGTTAAAAAATAAGTTCCTTAATGTCATGTTGGTCAGTATTGACTGATAAAAGAAATCTGACAACACTCTGTTATGAAGGCATAAAAAAAAAAACCTTCAACAATTTAAAAAACTGTGTTTGATATGAGCAGAACATGTAAATGCAGCCGAAAATACCAGTTTAGCAAAGAGGTCACTGGGCCAGTTTGTGATTTGTGAAACTTTTGCTCTATTTGTAAATATATGATGCATCGTCTTGTAAGCCTTTGTTACACCTCATGTAGATAATAAATTCAGGTGACTTAAACACAACATATTAGGGAATTTTTAGCTTCTGAGAAAGCCTGAATCATCTGTGGAATCATCCTGCGGTGTCTTAGTTCATGAGTTCCTAATAAATCCTGAACAGCGTATATTGTAGTTTATCTCAGCATTATGACTCATTTTTATCATATTTATTGTGCAACTATTTTCAGTCAGGAAAACATGATATCAAGTGTTTTGTGTTTTGCTCTGGTTGTAGTTTAAGTGCACTGCTAAGTAGTTTGAACCTAGTCAAGGCTTTTTATCAGAATAAAATAAAAATAAAACTTGAAATTTGCTAAAAAACATTGCCCCTTCCAGTAATCATTAGTGATTTGATAATATCTTCCATTTGGGGTTCTGTTCTGTCGCTTTCGTTTGCAGCAGGAGTCATTTGCCAGGAAATTGCTCTTACCAACCATGTGGCATTTCAAACCTGCTTCAATGATTCATAGCTACTTCTTATTCTTCTCTTTATAAAGTAAGGAGAACAAGGATCAGGAAATGTGACTGTGTGACTTCATCAAATACCAGTGAGAGGTTGCTTAGAGTCATTTTGGTTTGATCTTTCATGGTTCCAAAGAAAAACTTTATTGGTTGGATTTTAGCACAGATGAAACCTCATTCTGATGTTTACTGTAAAATTTGTTCACAATTTGTTCCCACTTCTTTCACCAGCTTAGCATTTATTTTGTTAAGCTTTCTGTTGAAGAAAGAGTTAGAGAATCGTGTAGCAACTTAAGCTTTAGGGTTATTGACTATATTCTTACCTAAACTACTCTTCAGACCAATCTACTGCATGGCCAAATATCCAGAATATGCAGAAAATTATTCAGACTCATGGAAGCCAAAGTTAGATCCCAACACCTAATCTCAATCTAATATACTTCCACCTGGACATTTTCAGAATGCGAAAGCATTCACTGAGTTCATAAAAGAAATTTTTAAAATAAATGTTTACCATCTGTTTGCTTCAGCCTTAGCTGATTTTAAGGAATCTTTTAATTTGCACCTGAACTATAAATTATGACTTTAAAACATAATACCCTCATCAGAGGGGAATATAATAACTTCACACTCTTGAAAGTCTACATTAAGCTTTAAAATCCAAGCAAATCTCTCATTTGCACCCATTAGCTCTGATTGATGCTCAAACCGACCGTATGGTTAGTTTTAAAGCCGCAGGCAGCTTCAACCAGCAGAGTGAAAATTTGCTGCTGATGACAGGTCGTGTGAAATGAAAGTGCTTTTTATGTCCTCTCCTTTGTGTTTGCTTCTCGGCTGGAACGCCAGGGCTCAGCCATAATCTTCCCTCCCAGTGTGTACATCACTCAGTGAATTTGGCCTCCATGGAAACGTGCAGGCGGTTGAACCGCTGCCATTTTACATCCCTAATTAATACCAAACCTCTGCACCCCTTTACAAATTACAGCATGCACCGCATAAGGTTGGCTTGAGACGGCAGCCTGCAATAAAATTCCTTCACGGGTACAATAAAAAGATGGCGGTAGGTCAGAGGACTTGAAGCTTCTAACTGATTGCTGCTGGCCATCAGCTCGGGGCGGGTAGGCAGGGTATTATTTGAGAATGGTGGTGAAAGAAGAGATTAAGAAGCGCTGTCCAGGTGGGGGAATCTCTGAGGGATTCTCCACTATGAGAGCCATCCAAGGACAGCGGAGAGAATATTTAAGTGGAGGTTAGAAGGAGGAGGATGAAGAGTGGGAGAACTGGCCACCCCACTGTGCCCTGCTGGCTGTGGTTTGCAGCCAGTGCAGCAGTAGGTAACTCTGGAGCCAAGGTGGAGTGAGAAAGGAAGGGAGGAAACTCGGAGAGAAACCATGAAAAATGTGGAGCATGAAAATGTCTCCCTTGGTTTATGGCAGCGCAGCCCGGCATCCAAAAGAAACACATCTTTAAATTTAACTTGAGATGTCTTTTTTTTCTTCTTCTTCTTCTTTCCTTCTTCCACTCCCAACTGCTGGCAAAGGCCCGCATTTGGAAGTGGAGCCAAGCTGCTTGGAAACTGCGACCATGTTAAAAAAGCACTCAATAATGTGGCTTTTTGAAAATGTGGCAGCAGCTCCTGTATGTGGGGATAAGCTTTCAGCGTCGGTGAACATGTTTTCTGCGTTTTGCAGCTGCAGAAAATATCTCGGTATTCCCGGGTTTTCAAAAAAAAAAACACGAGATTTATACGCTAACACTTAATATAAAATGCTGTAAAGGGAATTTTTTAGATTCATAATTCAGGTAAATACTCTCCAGTTTCACATGTGGCACAATGAACATAAATGTCTCTTCAGGAGGGAACAAGCTGAACTGAGCTTTGAATAAAAAGCAATAAAGTCTTTAATACAGTGAATAGGATTAAAATGAAGAGGTCGTCTGGAAACATTTTGACGTGGCATCAAATTAAAGATTTGCAGCAGGTAATAATATTTTGCCGGCCTCAGAGGGAAGTTGTCTCTCATGCTGATGATTGAGAGCTCATTTAGGAGAGAATTACCCTGAGGATCTCATAAATCTGCTACGATGGAACAAACATCTGACACAAACCGAGGCATGCTTCTGTTATAACAACTAAAAGAAGCTCTTTTGATGATGAACAGTTCATTTATTTGGTTTTTCATCTACTTAGAGTTAAATTCCAGCGTGTCCAAAAGCTTGCTGATTATTTATACATGTCTATAAGATGAAAACAGAAGGGTAAGTGCTTCCTTCTCTGTGTTATGTCTCCAATTTAAGGTTTAAATATATTCTTTAAACATTTCTATACTGCAATAATACATACTATCTCCTTTCATATAAGAGAAAAGAATACATTTTTATGTAGAATATTGTTTATTTGCTTAGTTATGAGAAATACCTATGCACCAAATATATATGGCAAATTGTTTTGTGAAATTATTAATACTCCAGGGAGATTTAGTTTAAATTTTACCAATAACTCTTTTCTGACGAAAAGTAATATTTTTCTACGTTTTGGAGTCCTGTTTTTGACGTGACAGAGAGTCTGTGGAGGGAGCTAAAGATTAGGGTGACGGCAAAGAGGACTTCCAACCACAAAGACCCGGAGCTAAACATCAGAGATCAATCTTCAAAATACCTCTGGAAATATGCAAAAAGCTGCCCAGCAAATACAAGAAGGATTATGCTGCTGCAGTGGCAAAATGATTTTACCATGGACTGTTTCAAAGAGTATAAACTTATTCTGTCATGCGATATTAATAAAAATTTGATAGAAATGGATGTATTTTAATTTTTCCTACTTTTGAATTGTTTAATTGTCTTTAGAGTGATGCTTTTCTAATTTCTTACCAAAACAAGGCAATTTGTTGGATGAAAATCATTTAAAATCTGTGAATGGGTTTTCTGGGACAACCAGCCAATAGGGTAATACCTTTTACTTATTATTTAATTATCACTTATTTATTTAGTACAGTTCTGGTTAGTAATTGTGTTATTGACTGTAGTAAATTTAAAGTAACCTAAATTATCACCTGCAATAAGTCGTGTTTGGCTAGATAAAGTAAAACTCCAGCTAAAGTGACCAGAGGAAAAAGTTATTTAACCTTTTAAAAAAAATGATAAAATGTTTTATTTGAATTAAAATAAAATCCCAAAGAGTTTAAATAAAATAAGCAAATTTACTTTTTTAACATGGTCGCAGTTTCCAAGCAGCTTTGCTCCACTTCCAAAATCATCAAAGTGACACAAAAAAGTGAATTTGTTTTGTGAAATGAAATAATTGGTTTGCTTGTCTTATATATAGGAAAGCACAAATGTCTCTTGCTGTAGTGAAAATCAAGCGCTGCAGCAAAACTGATGTCTCCACCTTATAAGAAATACAAATACCGCCTCAATAGTTATTGGCACTCCAAGTAAAGATGATGTATGAAAATAACTTTAAATGGTCGTAATAAAAACTTTGTCTCCCCACAATGCAACTCTTCTCTGCAATTCTCCAACAGCAGGATTTATATGGTGTATTTAAGCCTAATCAACACCACTGTGCATGGCGACAAAATAATCCCAGGTCCTCATCTACCTTTTTATTTACTGTTCTGCATATTTACATAATGAGCATCTGTTTACCTGATCTTCCTTACATTTATTTAATCTTCCTGGCAAGAATAGCACGTTTTCTAGTCTTTCCCACTTTGATCAGTGACTAAATGAGACGGGCCTCTACATCATTATAATGTAGACAGGTTGATGGGATGATAATGGAGATTTAATGACATAGCAGAAAATAAAACTACAAGCCCAAAGTCCAACAAAATCCAAAAGCAGGCTCAACACAGAACAGATGGGGCAACTTAAGAACAAGGCGAGAGCCAACACAAACAGAAACCTTGAATTGGTGAGTCTAATCAAGCATGGCAGCTTTATAGAGAAGATTTCTTCAGGGACCGAGGGAAAAACAGATTGAAGAGGAAGATGAACAGGCATGATCACAGGGCCATGAATGAACCAAAAACTAAACACCTAAAGAGACGAATAAAATTTAAGTTCCACAGATAATGTGATGAGTTTATCTCAACAAAAAAGGAAACTTTTTTACTAATTAAAAGTTCCTCAACACTCTCATCAGTCAAGTAATTCATGGATTTAAAACTATGCTTCAGTTACATTTCTTTTATTGGCATTGTTAGAGGTGAAAGTAATGCTGCACAACATATCGAGATTATATCGTCACTGCAGCATATGTGCGGCAGTCATGACACAAAGGACTGTTTAAAGACAGAGAAATGTAAAATAATATATTCCAAGTGTCATGAACTAACATTTTACATGCTAGCATAATGTTTGGATAGAGTCTGAACATAAATAACATCACCCTAAATGCTAAAGTTTGCAGTGTATAGGAAGCATGAATGAGAGAGAATAAAGGAAAGAAGAAAATGGTTAAATATTCTAACTGAACTGCAATAATTACCAATAACCATTGGAAGATTTTCTAACGTCATGCAGCTCTACATGGCACTGTTGAACAAATTTATCTTAAATTAGGTGTGAGAAAATTCTTTTGCAATTAAAATGTGATTTATTTGAAGTCTTTTCACACACCAACCAGTAATGGAGGCTGGCGTAACCTATATTTTAATGAGATGAAATTACTGCATGATTGAAACTGTGGCTTTATTGTATTTTCTGTTTGAATTGTAACGTAATTGTTGTGTATTTTAGCTAGCATGCAGTTGAATAATTTTTTTTGGTAGCCTACTTTAAATATAAAAAGTGCAGTGAGTGAAGTATGATCACTCAGTTGCACAGTGATCCATGTCAGACAGTTAGACTTTTAGTTGAGAAATAAGAAAGAAAGTCAGTTATTACTCAAATGATCAAATTTGAATATCCTTAGAAAAAAAAAAAGAAAAGAAAACTTTCTTGACAAGTTGCACTTGTTCAGTTTTGTGTATATAATGTTTACAGTAAAAACAAAGTTTGTATTAGGCTGCTCATTTGGGGAAAAAGACATATTTAAATATGAAAATGCTTTTATAAATAATCATTCCTGTCTTTATATCTAGCTCTGTTTTGCTAATAATATTCTTCTGACGAACCTGACTAGTTTTTTTTCCGCTCTCTAAAAATACATTCATGAATCTAATCTTGATTAAGACTTCATATCACCCTCCTCCTCCTAATCATCATGACAACTGAAAACATTATCAACAGTTCATCCCAAAGGGAGAAGAAGCAAAACATACCAAATAAACATTTATCTTTTCGTCTCAGTTTGCAGTTTTCTTTTGTAACTTTGTCTTCTTCCAACAGTCTGGCGCAGCCTTCTCTGATGCATTACGACGCTGCAGGAGAAATCTCCAACAGCCTATCCAACAGCCTCACAGATAAGGCCTCAAAGCCCTTGAGACGTCACAGCTTTTAGCCTCGTTAATCCCTCGAGCACTTTGGACAGAACGCCCTTTCTTGTTTCAGAGAGACCATTTGTCCAGCACAGCTACTTTTTTTCCCCTTCCAAAGTGTTAAATAATGATAAAATCTACAAGGCTGGTATGGTTTATAGGTTGCCCCTGTCCTGGGTTGCAGAGAGTGATGTTTTAATGGAGGTGGAAAGGCTGACGTTCAGCGAGAACCAGATGGACCTTCTCCTATCTTGCTCATAAACGTTTTTAAGACAGTTCACAAATCAAGATCTCTCAGTATTATATTAAGCATTGGGATTGTTATTGTTATTGTACATTTGCAAATACTAGTGTGATTTACTGCTTTTTGAGTATAATTCAAATCTCAACCCACTTAGACGTTTAATACATGAGTGCTTCACAGTTAATATTAGGGGCTGATGAAGTGCAGGGCTTTTACAGCTTTCCCTGGAAACTGGCTATCATAACTCTGACAACTTCTCATCCAGCGTGAATTAAGAGTGAGGATTAAGATGAGTGCCATCTACTCTGCGGAGGGAGAATTTGTGGTTAGAACATCTTATCACGGAAAGAAAAAAAAAACATGGTGGCAGCAGTTATACGGCACTCTCTAGTGAGGCAGAAAGGGGAAGAGATGAAGAGTGAAATGCAAGATGTGAAGCTGGAACAGAAAAAAAAAGTGCAACCCTCCTGGGGTCAGTCTTCTTTCCGGAGGAGAGGAAAGTGGACCCTGTTGTTGATGGAGCCTGTGGTGGTCTGGGTTTTAACAGTGAAGATGATGTGAACTGTAGAGCAGAAAGATATGAGATGACCACGGTATGTCGACGTTCAGTAAACAGTTTTACAATTTAGCAGTAATTTATGCTACAACTCAAAAAAAAAATTGCTTTTATTTGAAATAGAACTAAAGTTTGTCTCTTGTGACTTTTTTCCTTTTTAAATTCTGATTTACAGAGTCAAGCAGAAATATAACCATCTACTAAATATACTTGTAGTGTTCAAATTATAATTGTGGAGAATGTCACACCATTCTGCTCTTTATAAATCAACGCAGAGTGGATAACTAATTGATATAGTCAGGCTATCTGCTCTGGTAGCCAGCCTGTAGTAACAAACAATTTTAGAGACATTTTCAAATGCCTACAGGAGCAGAAAACCTGACAAGCAGGGAGCAGCAGAAGGTAAAGGATACTTCATACAGTCAGAAACACTTTGGTTGCTTCCTCTAGAATTTCATTAAAATGATTTCAAACATAGTATTATTGAAAATTGTTGTGGCTGTGAAACTTTTTAAAACCTTGGCAGGTCCTTATATCTGTACCCTTCTCTGTACAGATAGGGTACAGAGGAGTCAGTTTAAACCCAGCCCAGTGTTTAAACATTAAATGTGTCTTTACATAGGAAATACAGTATTTAATAGCACTTATTTATATTTTACCTTCATAAAATAAATAAATTAACAGCTTAAGCCATCAACTAAATCTCTCACTTTGTAGCTCAGCTATTTTATACTGCTACATTATATGGATGGACAAAAATTAAATAGTTGTTTTTATGTTAATTTTGATGAAAATTAATCTTCCTCTGATTGTTGAAAAATAATGATATATGGAAGACCAAATGGCAGTCTAGTTTAGCTCTTTAAACTATTTTCCACAGCATGTTTGCACTCTAGAATACGCCTGAATGCAAAAGGGTGAAGCTGAATTGTTTGTGGGAAAACAATTTTTATGTAGCCAAAAGATACTGCAATCAAAACATTGATCTATTCTCATACAAATATCTGCTGTTTCGGTTTATTATTAATAACCAGAGTGAGCCTTCCATTTAAACAATGTGAAATTGTGTTTTAAAAGTGAAAATTGGAAAAAATCCCCATGAAAATGGCTGCTGGTGTGTAATAGTGGTTGAATGATGCTTTGGGTTTATCACACGGGCAGCAGAAAACAGATTTCAAAGTATTTTTCTGAGCCAAACGAAGATAAATAGCCATAAGAAAGCTGTTTATGGAGGTCCAGCATTTGGCCGCATCACTCTCACTCAGATCATGTCTTTATGTACGCGTTGTTGTTCAGCATGTGGTTTTATTTTAGGTTCTACGCATACTTTTCATCTAAATGCTTTGGGGAATAAAAAGAGAATGCTTTGAAAGTTTGAAGGAGGAAAGGATAGAAACCCCTTGGAAACCAACAAGCCAAATAATAAACATTTATTTCTAGGGCTATTAAAAGTGAGTTTACATTCTAAAACACTTAACAAAACCTCATTGAGGAGGTGGGAGCTTTTTCATTGATTTATTAAATTTTTGGCTGCAGGCTGTCACTGGAATATGTTTAATTTTTTTTTTTTTTTTTTTTTGCAACTCTGCAGTGAAGATGTTCTTTTTAAGGCTCTTAGTCAAGTAGTTAAACATTTTGTATACTCCACAAAGGCTTCAGCAAACTTCAGTTTCCATCAACAAACCTCTTAGTGGCCCAGTGGTCTCACACAGACTTATGCAGTCATTTTGAAAAACTTTTTTTTTTTTTTTTTTTTTTTTTTTTTTTTTTACAAAAGCTCGAAAATATATGACTTAACATCGGCTTGACTCAACCTGTCATCTTACACAATCTTTTCTTCTGTGCTCAGCTGCAGCTGGCTTCTTTAGGAGAATTTTTTATGAGCTCTCACATTTTTACTCAAAATAAAGCCTGCAGCAATTATCATTTGAAAACTCCATAACGTGTAGGGGGCTTTATTTAAGATTTGTGTCCATCTTCTAAAATGCAAAGACTCCCACAGACCCTGATAGGTTTAATAGTCTTGTAATGCGAGGGAGGGTGTCATGATCTCATGTCATTAAGCATCCTTAAACACGCACACACGCTGCGCATGTGCGGGCCTCCGCCTCTTGCTGCAATAAAAGCGGATTCCTTGTAATTCTGTCGCCATTGATGAGCATGACAAGGCTGATTGAGAAAGTGCATTTCACCACCACTTCGTGCTACTGCTTCTCTTCTTGTTGGTCTGCACATTATGAAGCTGCAGGAAGATTAAAGCCCCGCAACGAAAGCGCATTGCGGAGGAAGAATATTAGCAACACCATAAACGGAGAAGCGGCGGATTGTATTTTTAAATGCGTGAAAAATAGTCACCCGTGTGTTAGCTGCCATCTGGAGCCAGTAAATGTATACAGGCTATAAATTGGATCCTACCTTGGTGCAGGCTCCAAGTGCACAGAGTTCATCCCTAAAGTGTATTTATGCGCCAAAATTAATTAGACTAATAATAGGACTTTTTCTATGGTTATTTGTTTGGATTAAACAACCCCCCGAGCCCTTGTACATTAATAATAATGTTAATAGTCATCTTTTGCCCTCTTGATCTCCTTTATTTACGATTTTAATAATTTATCTTCTTGACTGAAGTGCAAAGGGTATTTTTAGTATTATTAGAAAGTCTACAAACACTGGTAGACTCGCAAATACATAAATAACAAAAAAATACTGTATTGAGTAAGCTAATAATAATAATAATAATAATAATAATAATAATAATAATAATAATAATAGATTTTCCCAGGTAAAAACATTTTATTTACATTTTTCAGTGCAAATTACTTTTAACAAAATAGCACATCTATGTATCAAAACAAACAAATATGTTTATATACTATAAACATATATATACTGCAGTTGTCCAAAGATTTAATTTACATCATAAGTCGAGTGGTTCCTGCAATAACAATAAAATCTGCAACCGCATCATCATCGTCATCTTCATCATCATCATCATCATCATCATCATCATCCTCATCCTCAACTCTGCAGCTCTATTCAAGACAGTAATCATAGGCCAGAAATAAGTTTAAATTATGTCCGGTTTTATTATTAAAGCGATGAAAAATAATTATAAGAAAAAACAGCAAAATCTAATAAAATTTCACACTTTTTCACCTTGCTCCTTCTGCCTGCTGGGCCAAAATAGTGTGCAAGAATGAATCAGTCTCTGAGCTCCTGCTGCTGCTCGCTGGAAGTGAACTGACCTGTTTCCAGATGCAGACGCTAAACACTCCGCGGGTCTTTAATGTCACTGAGGCTCTTCAGACAAAAACAAGCTAACAGACGCTCCTTCATTGTTCGTGGCCTGATTTTATTATTTTATTTTTTTTTTCATATCAACACCTGCGACGCCGTTGCCGTGTCCGTGGGCGTGGGGCTGGAGTCCGCGGTGGCAGCCTGCGCGCTCCCGTTCATGATCACGCTGGTCTTGTTGTTGTTGAGCTCAGAAATGTCCAAATGTCCGTCTCCGCTCTCTTCCTCCTCGACTTCGTCCGACTCGCTGTCGCTCCGAGCCTCGCTCTCGCACTCGGACTCTGTCGGCTCCTTCGGCTCCAGTCCCCCCGCCTCTGAGGCTCCTTTCTCCGGCTTCTCGTCCTTCTCCTTGTCCTTCTGAGCCTGGGCCTCCTTGGAGTGTCTCCACTTCATGCGCCTGTTCTGGAACCACACTTTTACCTGGGAACACACATTAAACACGCTTCGGTTTATTTATTTTTTCTTATGTTTTGTAACAATTTGGGGGAAATATTGAAAGATTAGTTGTTTAAAAATAAAAGAACAATTAACAGATTCCGCTGAGGCAGGTTTTCTTCCATCAAATGTATGTAGGCCGGACCAAACTTAGACCAAAAATATATTTTAAATTCGCTGTTTTCCATTTCTTTAATTAACATATTTGAACTCAAACAGAGCAACACAGTTTGAATGGAATATGAATATTGCAGTTAATTACAATTACCATATATATATTTTTGAGCTGGGTGAAAATCTAGAAAAAAAACTGAAAACCATAGTTCAGTGCAGAACCTTTGCACGTTTTTATACTTCAGTAGCAGTTCAGAAACAATTGCGTTAAATTAAAATGTCTCACAATAATAATGATCTTTATCTTTACACACTGTTTAATTAATTGTCTGATATTTCCATGTTAACTGATGAGCTGCAAACAATAACAGGCATTAGATACTGCCAAAGATACCATGGCCTTTTTCAACCAGTCAACTCGCACCTCACTGACGCCATGCAGGCTGATGTCGAGTTAAAGGCCAAAGCTGCAGCTTATAGACACTTGGACATGTAAAATGTGCACATGAAGCGAGCATGTTGCTGTTAAGACATTGCTTGTGTTTAATGTGAATAATAAAGTTAATAGTCTTTTTTTTTTCTCTCTATTATTTAGCAGAAGTTTTTGTATTTCATAATTTGTTTCTCAATAAATTGCAAGAACTCTTTTGTATAATGGAGGAGCGGAAAACACTGCAAATATATTAATATATTTTTAAATATGAAGCTCCTGTTTTCTTTGTATTTCCTATTTGGTGGTTAAAAATTTGCCGGTTTGCCTGTCATGGCACCTTTGATAAATAACACAGTGGATGTGGATGCCCTATAGTGTCGGTAGCAGATTTGCTCTGCAAAAGAGGAAAATGAAACAGTAAAATGAAACATCCTTGTATAATTATTACAGCAACAATCCAGACATTGGTTCAGGCAGTAAATTGGACACAATTTATTGTTTTATTTTTAATTTTGATCTGAAGCTACTTCTACAACAGCTTGTCTTTCCTCTTTAAATAAAAAAGAAAATACACCGAAGCTCCTAAGCTCACTGCACTTCTGTTCCTGATAATTAGATCCGGCTTTTCTTGGCCGATACCTATTTCCAATTTTGTTGGAAATCTGACCAGATTATGATGCCCCCCCTCCACAAGGTCTAAAATATAAAAGAGAAAAATGTGTCAATGGAGGTTGACTCAAAACTGAAGAGAAAATTGAGGAATATCATTATCATCTCCATTTACATATTAAAGCATTTATCAGATTTTTCTTAAATTCAAAAACTGCGTCATTGTGAATGTTGTTCGGTAATGTGATTATAGAATAAAAATGGCGGAAGTGATTAATTTCGCTTTAATATATACTGACAAAATCTGACTTTATACTGATCCTCGATCTGAGCTGATTAAAAGGATGTCTGGCTGATTTAATTAGCGCAAATTTAAATGAATGATTCTCTTTGAGCAATTTTTGTGTGATGGATTTCTGCCAAAAATGTGTTTTAATCATCTTTGTGCACTTTAACCTGAGTCTTACCTGAGCGTCTGTGAGCCCCAGCATGGCTGCCAGCTGTTTTCTGTCAGGCTTGGTGACATACTTCTGTATTTCAAATCTCTTCTCCAGGCCTTTCCTCTGCAGGTTCGAAAACACGGCCCTCGACCATGACCTTTTCCTCTTGTACGTCTGAGGCATTGTGTCTTTCGTGAGCACTGCGTAGGGACCTGGACAACAGACAACAAGGGAGGACATGGGGTTAAAACACCACCCGAAGGGTTTCAAGGTTGAAAACACACAAGGAAATGTAATGTTCTCTGTGATGCTCTACTCTACGGGTGGTGTCTACCTGGGAAGGTGTCCTGAAACTGATGCTGGCCTGCGTGTCTGCCGCTGCCGCTGCCTAGTGAGCCCATCATGGAGGACGCGTCGCTCATCCCGGGGTCTATGGAGGAGAAGTAGGGGCTGGCTGGAGGTTGAATAGGGATGTGGAGGCCTGACTGACGATTCGAGCTAACGATGGAGGTGAGATCTGTTACAAAATGAGAGATGATGGGCTTCAGTCAGTTTGGACACAAGCAAAGGAGGGAGAAAATTTTAGGGAGATTTTTGAAATAGGTTTGTGTAGAAATGTGGATTTTTTGCTGATGATCATGACCTGTGTGACCTCTTGTTAAGGGGCTCCTGAGTTTGAGCTAACTTTCTCTCTTAAACGCAAAACATAGAGTTCCTTCTAGTTTGCAGCTTTCATTTTCTAAACTGCCTATCCCTGTGCTTGATGAGTTCATAAGTAAATATTTCTTGGGGATAATAACTTAAAATGTGGCTATTAGGACTGGATGCTTCCCTGCAAATATTTTAGTACAATCAAGTCACCGCTCACCTCTTAGAGAAGACTTTTCTTTGCATTTTGGATCAAAGTCTGTGGATAAAATCCTATCGATTCCGAATTTGAGGTCTTTACTTGAAGGCGGGGGTGCCTGTTGGGAGTTGAACGGCGTTCTAGAGACAGTGGTGAGCTGCAGTCCGTGTCTGTGGTACGGAGACGCTGGGCTGACTCTAGCTCCGAATACCGACGAAGGCTCCGGCGCGACGGGAGCAGGGCGCAGCGGAGAGCCCCCGGAGTGCGCCTGGTGAGCGCGCTGCTGCTGCTGGTGATGGTGGTGATGGTGGTGTCCCATGTGCACCATGAGGGCGGACGATCCGGGGATGTTTTCCGCATCTCCTGCTTGCAAAATGTCTGCGATGCAAAACGACGGCTTCTTTATGGTATCCACAGCGAAGCCTCCGGCGCAGTACGCCGACCAGAGGCTGAAATTGGATGCGTAAAACGGGTTGAGCCCGGCGGTGTACATCCCGGACCTTCTAACGACTCGTATTGTATATAAAATTATGTTATAAAAAGACAGACATGTAAAACGATAAGCACGGAGAACGCTTTCAGGAGGACAGATCCGCGTCCTGGTTGTGCCAAAAACGCTCTCACTGGTCTGAAACTCTAACCCCGAAGTTCCACTCTGAAGTTGCTCCGCTGACGCTGATTGGTCGCTCTCTGAGCCAATAGGTGCGTTGCCTTTACTCATATCGTTTGTTGTTGCAAACTAAGACGATCTCTCTCTCTTTCTTTTACGCACACATGAGCAGGGAACAATTTTGATCCTGAGATGATGGATTGATCACTTAAAGAGAGCCCACTCCTCACCCACATAACGCACTAAAGCAGTCATTACAGCCGAAGGTTCGCGTTAATTTGAATTCTTTGTGTAAACTGAGTTGAAGAAGGCACTTTGGGGTCAGTTTTATAACACAAAAATACCAAGAAACATAGTATGACATTCAGCCCAGAACACTATTTATACACTTTAAACTTTTTTAGATTTTGTCACTTTACCGCATCAAACCTTATTGGGAACTTATAAGCAATAGACCAACACAAAAGTTAGAAAAATTATACTTTTGTTCTAAAAATGTTGTACGAATATAAATCTGAAAAGTGTGGCGTGCACTTTTGTTCGACTGTGTTTACTCTTACACACCTAAATAAGCCACATTCAAATTGTTTTACAAACAACATGCAGTCACCAACTGTGAATCAAATAATAAATATCACATTTTCTCAAATGCCATAATCAGAATCACCAATATGTTGATCAATGATCCAGTTACTACAAATCGAAGCCAACTCTAAAAAGTTGGGTTTTTAGCCTCGATGTCGGTGTTTCAGCTGTTTGAAATGCTGAATGCTGCTTCTCTGTAGTTGGTTCTGGTTCTGGTTCTGGTTCTGGGGATGAAAAACAGACTGAAACCAGAAGACCTGAGTGGTCTGGAAGGTTGATACAATAACAAATAAAGCCCGGTGTAAGAGCTAAAACTGGCTTTCAGAGAGAAACATTTACCACAAACATGAAAATAAAATACGAAAACACGAAGCTATTGTGAAACACGGTGGTGAAAAGCATTATTCAGTGGAAAGGGTTTTGTTTCTTTTTCCTAAGGACACTAAGCTGGTTAGGCTAATTACAGAGCAAGCTTTAAAGAAAACAAACTGTTAAGGCTTCACACGACTCGATCCTGGACCTTTCAGCAGGACAACAACTCATCATGAGGTCAGAGGTATGTTACACGCCTTAGAATGGTCCAATCAAAGTCAAGATCTGTGAATATTTGATATTTGGCAGAGTATGGAAATTGCTCTGCAGATTTTCTCCTTCCAGTCTGACTGAGCTTAAGTTTTATATATATATATATATATATATATATATATATATATATA
>CAEGAE010042783.1:0-14020 GCA_903067095.1 Girardinus metallicus
CATATATATATATATATATATATATGTATATATATATATATATTTCAAGTAAACTAAGATATTTGCACTAGAAACCAGATCAAAAATACCTGGTAAGATTTTGTGTGCCACATGAATCAAGAAATTAAATTGTTACTAAACCACAAATGAACTTATTTTTTTAAATAAAAGCTGTCTTAATTGTTTTTTAAGTTTGCTAAATTGTGTTTCTGTGCAAACTGTGACATTTTTGTGTAAACGTTTTTAATTCTGCAATATTTGATCCAAAATTGTCTCAGTTCTGCCCTCTGCAGGTCGAATGGTTGAACAATTGACTGACATGTAAAGTAGTCGATGGTCTGTTGGAGGCAATGAAACACTTTATTTTTTTATAGCACTTTATATCCTTAAGAGAACCTACAGGTTCAGGTTTTAATAGAAAAAAAGTGTGATTTTGTGACATTAATAAAAAAATCTATGATTCAGTTTGGAAGGTCAATAATGTGGCATTTCTGTTGGTTTATTTTAAGTTAAATCGGCTTTTTCTGCCTCATAAAGGTTGTTGTGTTCCCAGATGAAGACTGTTCTGATTTATTATTATTATTATTATTATTATTATTATTATTATTATTATTATGATCAGTCTGGCAGCATTCAGCTTCGTCACTCATGCGATGAAGCATTCGCTTGTACCAATTGAAAAGAGAGAGAAAACAAGAAAAGTCAACCCGTGAGAGAAGACCGCCTTCCAGTGGCTGAGAGAGAAGTTCAGCCAGGAGGGCAAAAGCTCTCCCAAAACCTGATGATTTCCAGATGGAAACCAGACTGTCTGGCCTTAACGGGGAACTCACACACGCACACACACCCGCGCGCACGCAAAATCAAGGAGGGAGTGTGTGAGATTTGACAGAGGGAGGAGGAAATATAAAATCCTGCACAATAGAATTGCAGGAGTTATTTTTGTCATGATTGCAGCGAGTTTGACAAGCAAAGTGTGTGTGTTGATTTGTTTTTGAGGCTCGTCAGCATGGCACGGAGGTGGTGGGCTCTACTCGCCGTCGTTTACCTGTCCAGCCTGCAGGCGGCCGCTCGGCACCAGAGGAAAGGTAGGACCACGCTCCGTAGAAAAGATGAGTACACACACATCCTGCCGTTTAAAACATTTCACCGCTGTTACTGAAACATGTTAGCTTTGAAAATTAACTGGAATCGTTTTCAAAAGCTACAAACGTATAATAGAAATAAGCCATAAATAATGATAACTTGGTCTCAGACGTGCTGCTGTGAAAGAATGTGTTTATCTTCCGAGTAATTAGGAACACTTGACACTCGGCTCTCAGTTTCCAAGGAAAAACGATTGGCTTGTTGTTCCTGGATACAGACGCTCAGGAAATTCCTGTCCCAATACTCGCATCGCTCAAAGTCTTTCGACAACACCGCTGATAAAATATCAGGATATTTACGTCAGTTTTCAATATTTTACATCTTTTTTCTACAAAGATAAAACTCTTTCTAAAACTTATATTCAGAAAAAAAGCATCTCTTCTCCAGTTTTACAAAAAATATACATGTTTAAACGACTATGTTGACTTGTAATTTTCAAGTTTTCTTTATTAAAAAAAAAAGTGCAAATAATAATCTCTGTAGTTTGATTGTTGTGTTTCCATAGTTACCACCTGATTTTTCTCTGGTTTTGAGCTTGGTTAATAAAACAAATTTAGGGAATATTTTTACAAATTTTTCCTCCCCGTCAGTTGAAAATATTCACTTGGAAAAAAATGTATTAATCAGATTTATTTATTCACTTTTATGCTCAAATAAAGCAAATATTTCTTTTCATAAATAAAAGCAGCTAAGCTGTGTAACGTTGTGTAATGTTTTACTTTAATTGTATCCGTAGCTACTTCATTAACATACAGTTGTTCATACTGGAGGTATTTTTAATATATTTTTATATTCAGAGGGGTATATTTTATGCTGCTGCAACAAGTGAATTTCTCCACTGTTCTGTTCTGTGTTTTGCATGCTGCTAGTTGATGCATTTAAAGACTGAAAGCTGCATGTTTTCCCTTCTGACCCACTGACTCTGATCTCCGGCTGCTTGAATCCTGACTATGCTATACATACATAAATATGTAGTTATGTCACGTAAAGTCACCGTTGTGTCGTCGTGCTCCTCATTTATCGTCAACATTACCTGGTGCTTTCTCATGACTACCCTCCTGGAAACTTTCTGGATCCCTTCTTGTATATTTTCTCATGTTTTTTATTCCGCATTTCTGCTCTCCTGTTGATATTTCTCCGCATTTTAAATCACAAAACTGTCAAATTTCAGTCAGTTCTGTTCTGCAGCACCAGAAACATCGATGAGTCTTTGTCAAGTTTTGAGAAAATGAACTTAAAACCAAACGTGTCTGTTGTTGCTCTGAGCGGCCAACAGAAAATGTCAATAATAAAGAAGTAAAGTAGTTGCACATGTTTCTCAGTCAACCCTCTGTGTCAGTTCTCCCAGTAATTCAGCGTGACTTTATTGCAGCTCACTCTCTTACAGATTGGACTCACACTGGGAGTATTGACGCTGCAGCCTGTGTTTGCTCTGAAAACGCTCGAATTTGTATCCGAGTCACAAGAATGTCGCCACTTGACAGGATTTTAACACTCATCTGGAGGTGAATTGAAATGCAGAAGATGAGCTGCTGCTGTGAGGATTTCATTCTCCTCTCTGTCCTTTTCACCTTTCTCTAATTCACCCAGAGATCTGGACTTCTTTTATTTTTTTTAATCCATTCGTTTTTGTTTTTTCTTTTGTCTTGCCAAAAGAAAAAAAAAAAACATCCCAGTAGCCAGGAGCTCCGTTTAGCCCGGCTAATTAATGCATCATTGTTGTTCTCTCATCTCCTTGCAAGCAGTTAGCAGGAGATTACAAGCTCCCTGCCTCCACATAATGACATACAGGGAAAGTCTGCACATACAAACACCGATTGGACAGAAGGAAACCAAAACAAAAGCATCAGAAACAAGAAGGGGGCTGAGTCAGTGTGATCAGACATCTGGGCTGAAGTTTATTCTGAGAACAGCCAGACAAATAGCAGGGACTTAAATGTGTCTGTTTCCTGAATTAGCATGGTAAAGATTTAATATTATTGTTTTTATAGAGCATTTTAAGGGTTGTAGAAAGTGTTTTATACAATAAACAAAAAACAGGAGGCAATGAATAACAAGTCAAAAGAAAGAGTTTAAAAAATGTATAAAGAAATGGCTGAGGACATGTAGTTGTGTTAATGTAACTGTACATAGACATAAGTAAGTATTATTGGTCTAATTTCTACTGCAAATATGTCAGTACTCAAAATAAAACAAATGTTTTAAGTCAGTAACTCCTGGAGAAAGTTTTAGTTTCACCTGCAGATTATTTCACTTTCAATGCAGGAAAATATCTTGTTACAAGTGAAATAATCTGAAATAATAAACTTTTTCATGCATATTACAGAATCATTTACTTGAAACAAGTTTCTTCTGTGTTAATTTGGACTTTATTTCAAGTGTAATTAGATATTTGCTCTAAAAACTACAACAAAAATACTTGGTAAAATGCTGGGGGGTTTTTTTCTATGCAGGACCAACAATCATGCACACATGACTGATTGTCTCTAGTTGCAATGTAGAGAGACCAGAGGAAATTGAAGTACCCAGAGAAACCCGCCCATGCACAGGGTAAACATGCAAACTCCATGCAGAAAAACCAGAAGACTCAAACCCGTAATCTTCTTGATCCAGTAAAGCTGCTATATTCATTTATGCTGTTTTTCTTTACGATTTGTTATAATTTTGTTGTATAAAATAGAAATAAAAGAAAAATGCAACTCACTCCAGTCTTTGTGAGATCTCATCCCTGCAGTGGGCTCTGGATAAGTTTGCCCCGGGCAACAACCAATAGCATTTCGGTTTGCATCATAAAAATATAAAAGTTTACTCTGCTGCTGATGTAAAGTTGCAGCTGAGTTAGCTGCTGTGGCTTCTCTATATGTGCTGCAATCACACTGAGAAGGTTTGTGAGGATCAATATGTTATATTTTTATGCCTAAATCCTCAGAAACATTTAGGTTCTGCATTTCATTGCATTTGAGTCCAGTGATGTGAGCTTTTCCTGTGTTTTATATTTACTTTTTCAGCTTCCTTTTAGCGCTCACTTGTTTTCCTTGATATTGTTTATGGTTGTTTTGCATGTCAGCCCTGTTCAGCTGCAGCACACTCACCTAATTAAACTCACCTGGTCTTTTGTCTCAGTAATCTCTCTTCCCTCTATAGATGCCAAAGCTTTGCTTTCCAGCTTTCCATTAAAATAGATGCTCATACGTTATGTTACCTGTATGTGAGGCTACACCACTTCAACCGATGCTGTAATGTGTTGCCTAAAAATTAAAGCTGTCCTATATGTTGTAGGAATAGTTTAATAAAAATCTATATTCTGCATCATGATCCTCCACAAGTGATTGAAGTCTTCAAGAATGTGAAATTTGTTTTCTGACAGTTACAGAGGGAGCATCAACCTTTGTTTTTTTTTTTCTAAAGTATTTTTCTGATTTGTTTTTGTGAATCAACACTGGCAGAATGTAAAAATAAGCAGCGATTCCATGAACAGCAAAGTGTTTTCTCACTATTTACCACCTGCGCAGCATAAAGCTGGAGTTTTTATTCTACATTCATCCAGCAGTGTAGGTAGACAGACACTGTATGGGATTACATTAATACCACAATGTTTATATTGAATGATGAACTTGGAAGTCTGCAAAACATTGTTTTCCCTGGTTGTGCCATTAACTAGAAAACTAATATGTGGTGTTTTATCTCTCTTCTGAACATTTAATTTGCCACAACAATGAAAAATTAAACTTTGGTCGCTTTGGGAAGCAGAAAAATCCTTTACTGTACTTTCCACATGTAATCCTCTAGCTTTGCTATTACATAAGTCAGCTGATTGTAAGATTGAAGCCCTGGGACAAAAATACGACTTTATTTGACAATATGAAACATTTAAGTGCAAGACAACGTCATGAATGGAAGAAATAGATTAAATTATGGCTTTCAGTAAAATGGTCCCAGTATCAAATCTTTTTTTTTATAGTCACTCAGTATGTGAACCTATAATAAAAATACATATCTCTCTATTTTTTGTAAGTGGGGAAATTATTTTCCCCAGTGTAGCTCTTTAGCACTCTGTCAGATATCTGTTGCTTCATCAGGTGACAGGATGTTGGTGTAATGCTACACAGATGATCTTTTGACCTCTGGCTGCTGCTGGCTCTGGTTCTCGTCTGCTTTCTGTTCTCTATATTTAGAAGATGTGGAGGTTCAAAGGCAGAACTGGAGAGGCTTTTTGTCTTCATTTAAAAGAATCATGGAGAATCCGTCCTGATGCATGAGCTGCTGCACCACTGGAAGATGCACGACTTCCAGAGCTTTAATATTTTCTTTCTGGCTGCGTCTGCGGGGCTGAGGACGCATGCTGAAGCTTGAAGGTCGGGAAGTTTCAGTACCAGAGCTGCTGCCTTGTTCTGCATTTCAATTCATTTCCTAGACTGGTGTTTACCTTTTACATCTGTGTTATGGGGTTAGTACAGTTTGTCTTTCTGTTTTCGTCAAGATAAAGTTATGAATGAGAGCTTAAAGATATATTTACCATGAGGCATAATTAGGTGACCCATAAAAATCCAGAGAATAGTGAACTTATTATACATTTTGCTTGTTTTTTTTTAGTGATATATTCAGCAGGGTTTCCCCTAAAAGAATTTGCTAAGCCTGGTGCTCAGAGCGCTAGGGCAGTAATTCAGCCTCCCGCCATATTTTTGAGTCAAAAACTGTTTAAAGTTGACAGGAAATTTGAAAATATCGCTTGATAGTTGTGCATTATTGGAAGACTGGAAAATGTATGCCTAAACAACAACTATAAAGTCTTAAAAAAGGCAATAATTAAAAAGAAACTTAAATAAATTAACAATGCCAAGCCTGGTGGGGGCACAAGTAAAGCCTGGTGGCCCGCCAGGCTTATAATGCACTGAGGGAAACGACGATTGAGTATCAGGTGTAGCGTAGAAGCTTTGTTTATGTTTTTGTGACACTGATGGAAACAGTCTTGGTTTCTCATCATCTTCTTGTTCAAAGAGTCGTAGAAAGTTTGGATTCTAAAGTAGTTCAATTTAATAGATCAAACACCGGTATTTTAATGAAGAAGAACATGTTTTGGCACTTTTATAGCTTAATTTTTGGAGAATTGGGCTACAAACACATCTAATCTCATATAAGTAACATATTGGCCTACTCATCACTTATAGTATTTCGTAAATGGACTCTACCTGAGTGGTTCAAACATCCTGCTTATGGTTTTGCTGAGAGCTTTCAGATAAACTGTGGATTACACATAATGGGCCATGATTTGGACAATTATCATCCTGACGCCGGTACACAGGGAGAAAGGCGTTCTGCACATCCTGCATGTTTCAGCTGTTAAAGCAAAGCCGAAGCACCGACTGGAACTGACCCAAGCTGAACACGGGTCCGCTGGGAGATCAGCCGCTACACGAGGATTTGGCTGACCTCATAACTGTAAACTGGAGCTAAATGTGTCTGTCTGGCACAACCGCAGAGCTAACATGGCGGATTTAAGAGCCAATGCGGTGATGTAGAAGAGCTGGGTCCAAATTCAGAGGAAAACCAGTGCTTTTTATTGTGCCTCATTAATATTTGTGTGTTTTGTTTTTTTTAAAACAAATATGCAGAGTGAGAGACCGGAGAAAACCGGAAAACATGACGCAGTGGATTATAGCGGCAGAATATCCAGAAAATGTAGGAAATTTTCCTGCATTTTGATTGGTTAGAAAGCAACAGAAGGAGGAGCTTGCCCAGGGTGGCATTCATGCTCTTTATCATTAATGCTGCTAAAATAGATTTTAAAGTATTTTTCTCATTTGCAGAAATGAGATTCATCACCAGAAAATAACACTTAATGGTAAAAATGTCACGATAAACTGAATGTTTTGGTCTTAATATTGTGAGATCTCAGTTCCACTTGATCTCAGACCCAAACATCTTTGTGTTTTCTGCAAAAGCACAACTCATTTTATCAATATTACATCCCATTCAGCTTATCCATCAACAACATTAAAACATCCGTTTTCCAGGATGGTAATCGACATGTTTGATGAAGTCCTCGGCTAACATTAACTTGTTCCGTTTATTTTGATACGACTGATGCCTCGGTGTAGATCTACTTATCTCCACAGACGTGGTGCTTTCATAACAAGTTGTGTTGCTGCACGTTGCTTTGAGCATCATTCAGTTTAATGAATGATGCTTTATGTGTGTCTGGACATAATCTGCAGAGCAGGTCACATGATTCAGTCAGGAAATAAGTGAAAAACAAGCTTTTTGTTGTTGTTTTTATTTCAGTAGAAATTGAATCTTTTTTTATTTTTTCCAGTTTCCCTCTTTGCATTATCTGTCGTCTTGCTAACTGCTGCCTTGTTTCACCACCATTCACAACTTCCTGTTCTTGTTTTGGTTACTAAGAGCTTCCTGTGATTTGGCATTATATACTCCCACAGTTAAAGTGATTCTTGCCAGAAGCCACTTCAAATGCCAATAGTGTCATTATGTTACATTCCTATTGGGATGCCCACTGAAGCTTAATTTAGTCATAAATTGAAGCAGGAATTGCAGCTCCTGCAGCCGAAAGGTTCAAAGAAAACCATCAGTTTAAAGGTTACATCAATGAAATGCATCAAAAAGACATTTAACTCCATGCTGAATATTGTGCACATTCACTCTGCTCTAAGTTGTCAGATCCTGGATCCTGTGTCCAACATTTGGACTGGAAATAGCAGATTTTAACCCATTTCTGATTGTTTCTGCAACAAATGAGGCAGCAGGTGTTTAATTCCACCTACATCAGATTACTGGATCCAAAGCAGATATTATTTTCTCTGGAAGCACCAACTATAGTGCCACTCGTACAGCAGCATCCGCGTATCGGGTCGAAGACCAATTACCCTCCTCTCAGCTGGAGCCGGAGACTCTGCCACCCACTTCATATTTAAACTGATGGATCTGTGTTTACTCGACCTACGGCCCACCCACACCCTCGCCTCGTTAAATAACGCGCTGCTAAATTTCTTAAACACAGCCCAGCTTGTCTAATTGAATTTCCTGTCGTCCAGCTCTGTATCCGTCTGCGTACTTGATAAAGCGTGGGGCGTACTCCCTGATCAATCCCACCTTCCTGCACTCGGAGGAGGACGCTAAGCTGCTGTTTGAGGTCAGTTTGGATCTTCAGATCAGCCTTAGTCGATGTTCGGAAGAAATCGGTTGAAACTTCTGAAATATGTGCCTATTCGAGCACTTTCTGAATTTTTATTCCTTTCTGTGCAGATTCTTCTTGCCGGAATGCAGATCCAAGGTGAAGAGCGCCCCCTGCTGATCCCGGATGAGGAGCTGGCCTCCCTGAGAAGCGTGAAAACACTGGAAGTTATCTGTGAGGACGTGTTGCCGAAGAAGCTTTCCGATATCCGCCGCCTGATGGCGGACCTGGCCCAGCAGCGGCGACCGCTCGGCCGGCAGGACTTTGAGAGAACGGTGCTGACTTTAGTCTACAGCTCACAGATACTGAGTCAGATCAGCAACCAGCACCAGAAGGAGCTGTGGATGGAGACGCTGGTGCAACTGGTCCGAGCTGTTCAACGAGACCTCACACCGTCCTGAGAAAAACTGAGCTGCAGTTTCTATACTTTATGCTTCTGTTAGTTTAGTACAACAGCTTATCAGGCACAATGGAGATAGAAAACAAAAAGAAATTTCTGCCAAAAAACTCAGAAATGTTGGGATTAATCTCAGAAATGCTCAAGAAGAAACAAGGACATTTCTAAAATATTAAAGTCGAAAATTTTTACTTTAATAGCTGCAGTAGTTTGACCTTTGCCCTGCCTGTTTGAAGTCTTCAAATAACTTTCGATGTTTTTTTTCTGTCTAGAAACGATTTCTCAGCTCATTTAAACAACTTCCAAAAGCTATTTTACATAAAAAGCGAATAGGTTCTCAGCGCATCAATATCCTTGATTGCTCGTTTAAGGAAACGAAGAAACGTCTGATGAATGTTTGCTTCAAAGGGCCCAATTTTTCCCCACTTAAAGGCGGGAAAAAGATTTCTTCTAATAAGGTTTTTGTGGATTACTTATTTCAGAGTTGATGGAGGGTAGTTATGGATCTTTTGAGTGGTTTTCTCTCCTTCATGGAATTAGTTTTGCTTTTGCTTTCACTTTTATTTGTTTTATGCTTATACAACAATTTTCAGGTTTCATTTTTTTCAAGGATAGAAACTTTAAGCTGTGCCAGACCAAGGAAAAAAGAAAAAGATATTCAGGCTCTTTCTGGTTATAACTTGAAACCGAGTACAATTTAATTGCATAGGGGGAATAACGTTGGTGCTTATTGTGCAGCATTTAGTGTAAAAACAAAATAACACAACAATAAAGGATTTACAAAAGGTTAACCCCTTCAACTAGAGATTTTGTGCACAAATACAATAAGAATGTTTGAAGGAGTCAAGACGGAGCTTTCCATTATATGAAAACTGCATCAGGTAGCATGGTAGGGGTGGGATCATGCTGTGGGTTTAACTGCCAGTAACACTGGAACGTTTCACAAACTGGGTGGAAAACAATGACGTTGAATTCATGAACTTTGCCTCACGTCAACAGCTTGGTGGCTGAAACGTGGACAAAATTCTTCATTCTCAGCAGCTTATTTCTGAATGGAATAACATTAAATTCAGGATGTAGCATAACCTCCACCTTACAGACACATAAAGTCATGTTTAAAAACCAGATGTGTACCGGGAAGTCCTCAAAGTTTAATCTTTACTCTGATTTGGTCAGAAATTCAACTAGAATTACTCCAGAAGTTGTTTCTGACGAACAAAAGCATGTAAGTCAAGTTGCGTCTCATCAAATATTAGTGGAAATGTATTAATTTTTTCCAGTCTGTATGTATAATTTTGACCCTATGTGAAGTATCGAAAATCTATGAAAAAAAATGTAAATTGCTGCTCAAACGTTTGTATTTTCTTTTTTGATCCTCATTGTTGCCATTCCACGAATCACAAGCCTGTTGTAAGTTTATATAAACTTTTTATCTATAATATTCTTTCCTAGGTTTGTATATCAGTCACTAGTTTTCTGCTGAAGAGACTGAACTAAAGAGGAGAAGTCCGTTTTGGTTCTGGTGCAGATTTTAAAAGCAAAATTTGTTTTTTGTTTTTGTTTTTTTTTTTTTCACATTTACATGAATTATTGAGTGAAGGACGCAACTCGGAGTCATTTATCCACTTAGTGGATAAAAAGCTGAAATGTATCCAGAACAGAACCAGGATGTAACTGCGCTGATGTTCGTGTTAAGTGAGCGCCACCAAGTGGCTGCATGCGGAAGTGCTATTTTCCAACACAGCTGATGTTTTACGCTGTGGTCATTTCTGCTTTATACCAATAGAGCAATTAAACCATAATTATAAATATCAATATTAGCATTTACTCTTTACCAAAAATATGTGTTGCAAAATACAGATACAAGTTAAAATTTGACGTAAAAGTTTTTAACATGTTGCTCCAAAAAAATCACTTAATGAAATTTATGAATTTTCAGACAAGAACTATAATTTTTTTAAAATGCTTTGTCTTTTTATTGTGATAGAGAATAAAACAGAAATTTCAAGTGATTTGTCTTTGCTAATTCAATGTTTTATTTTGTTAAATTAGTATTTCTTCTCACTATTAAACATATTTTACATGAATGCTGAACTATATGCAGCTTCTTGCAGAAAACAAATTGCAGATTTATGGAAATTTGCCTAATTCCCGATTTATACTGTATGATTGTATGGAAACATGTTGAAACGTTCAGAAAATAAAACGATGCTTTTGCTTTTCACTACATTTTGCGTATGAAAACTCAGTAAATGGAAAATGCATCCTGCAAACGAATCAAAATAAATTCAGCTCAAAATTTCCACTAGATGGCAGCATTTCCCATCATACAATCAGTCAGAAGCATTTTTACGTCCTGCTGCATTTTGTTGTTGATTGATCCAGATGGAATATGTCCAAAGCAACTACAATCTGTTTTTTTCTTTATTTTTGTGGGTTCGTGACCATTTTAATATTATTCATTTATACAAATGTAGAGAAGACTGATGCAGTGGACAAACCGTAACCATGTGGCATTTCTAACTCATTCACGTTTGGATTTGAGTTAATTAGACCAGAGGCTCGTCAGGACTGGAATGCGTCTTTCCTGGTCGACGTTTCCTCTGATCACCTCCATCTGACGGTTGTTTTAACTCAAGCTTATCGGCTGCATATGTTCCCCCCACCCCTCCGCAGCTGTCAGGCATATTTCTCATGCTTCAAGTCTTCCTCCGCTGCCAGGGAGAGACGAGGCATCACGACATATCTGCGTTTTTATGGTGGATGGTGGAGCCTATAGAAGAGAGAGGCGGAGGAAGCCAAAAATAATCCCTGATCTGAGCCGCAGTGAGAACCTTTGACACAATGTCTTCATTTTTTTTTAGGAAAACATGCCATTACCCTCTTCTTATTTGGAAAATACTCTCATTCTGTGTGGGAATAAAGCCCCAGAGTGAGCATCCAGATGTAGAGCTGCATGTTGGGAGATGATTTATGACATGTAACCACAAACAGTGTGAGGTCATTAACATCTGCCCCTCAGCCACTGCCTGGCCGGCGTCTCTTACCCCGCTTTCACTAACACCACACTTAATCATCTGGACTTAAGCTGTATGATAGCACAGCTTCTGATGCACTTAGCATTATAGCAGTTCATCATTAGCAACCGCAAATCAAGAAATGGGTGCAGGTCAGTGTTGCAGGCCTGTTATTCATACGCGGCTAATGTGGCGTGTATAATAGTAGCGGCGGCTTGCAGAGAGGTGGTGCTGGAGGGCGAAGCCGCGGATGGGTTGGACGGATGAACAGGCAGATAGATGGGTGGGCAGAGGTGGGACGCATTAGTCAGGGAGTGGGATACCTCTCTGAGAGGAGGGGAGCCAATTACACAGCCTGAGTGAGAGCAGACGGCCTCGTGCGTCTCACTGCTTCCAGGAATCAACTCGCTTTTTCACAGAAACACCAAAACATCTGGAGAGAGGAGCAGACAAAGCTGCCGGGGAGGTAGAGAACCGATGCTGCGTTTATTTCCTTCAAGTTCCACATTTTAACATGTTACAATCACAATTTTCACAGTGTTTTATTCATATTATATTTGAAATGGATGTTCCCAAACCTTTTCGTTCAATGTTCGCCCAAACATTACCGTCTTCTGGGTGATACAAAATATGTGAAGAAACATCAACTTTGGAAAGGTTTTTACTTTTTTATTCGCCATTCAGTAATTATTACATGTATTTAGCATAAATACTGCATCATACCTTCTGATTTTACGACATAGATGCAGACAAAGGGTTTTTTTTATCTTAAATTCAAAATGTATATATTTTTTGTACAGTTTTGGCTTCATCACGGCTCTGACTGTGTTATTCTTTTGGCAAATGGCCTTTTTTTAAATCTGTATACTCCAGTCACTGATTAATTACTCAATTAGTTCACATTTATTTGAATAATTGATTCATTGTGATTAATCGGATTAATCGTTTCAGCCCTATTAATTATTTAGCTAACTTGTGAGGCTAAATGGCCTTTTTTTATCTGTATACCCTAGTCAACAATTGATCAAAGACTCTATTAGTTGATTATTTCAATAATCGATTCATCATGTTTAATCTGATTAATTCAGTCCTATTAATTATTTAGCTAACTTGTGAACACTGTTGGTTATTTTGTGTTAAAATGATGAGAGCTGAAAAAACTTGCTAAAATAAAAGTTAAAATATCCTTTTCCCTTTACTTCACAATTATTTACTACGTTGTGTTTGAATATTACCGTGTTTTTCGGACTACAAGCCGCTACTTTTTTCCTACACTTTGAACCATGTGGCTTATAGCCCGGTGCGGCTTTTCTGTGGATTTTTCTTCAACCGCCAGGGGGCGCTTTAGCAGGAAGTGAATCAGTGGAAGTAAAAATTGGAAATCAAAGAAGAAAGTGCCAACTTTCATTTAGAACAAGTATGCTAGCAGCAGGCGCGACGGAGAAATGTCTTTAAACTCAAGATGCAGCTTTTAAGTTGAGGGCTATGGATCTGGCAGTACAGGAGGGAAAATCAGCCGCTGCACGTAAACTCGGCGTGAACGAAACCACGGTTCGGCTTTGGAGACGGAGGGCTGCGTCCTTATGGAAAATCGAGAGCGGCGGAGATACCAGCGGCTTATAGTATGGTGCGCTCTACGGTCCGGAAAATACGGTACACAAACTCCAACGATGTTTGTCGCTGTTATGTAACAAACTTTTAAAAACAGTTCAGTTGTTTTTCACTGTAATATCTGTGATTCACAGAGAAATCTTTGTCTGTTGTTTTCCATCGTCACTCAGACCCAACAGGTCCAAACTTGAGTCATTTCTCACCACCGTTTTAATTAAGTTTTACTTTCCCACCAACGGTTTCCTGGGAATAGCAGGATTTCTGATAAGGAGGCTGAAGAAAACTTGGCAGGCCGGCGCTCCCCTACCTTCCCAAAGTCTTATCAGGCGCTGTGATGAGGGGAGCCGGGTTATCATACGCTGTCAGAATAGCATAAGTGCAGTGAGTACGCATGCGCATTAAGAAGTTTTTTGTTTTTTTTAATAACTTTATTTCAAACAAATAACATGAACATACATGCAGCCGTTAACTCAATGACAAATATTCCATCCATCCATTTTCTGTTCACCCTTCGTCCCTTAATGGGGTCGGGAGGGTTGCTGGTGCCTATCTCCAGCTACGTTCCGGGTGAGAGGCGGGGTCACCATGGACAGGTCACCAGTCTGTCGCAGGGCAACACAGAGACACACAGGACAAACAACCATGCACTCACACACTCACACC
>CAEGAE010042799.1:0-65516 GCA_903067095.1 Girardinus metallicus
TCCAGGGTGTACCCCGCCTCTCACCCGGAACGTAGCTGGAGATGGGCACCAGCAACCCTCCCGACCCCGTTAAGGGACTAAAGGTGAACAGGAAATGGATGGATGGAACATGGTGAATTTTGCTGAATTTAAAGAAAACCTCGGTAAGTAGAGATGGAAACAAATACAAACCTAGTTAAATAAAAAACATATTTTCTGTACACCCTTGTCCATAGTGGAGTGGGGGGGGTGCTGCTGCCTAACTCCAGATGTCAGCGGGCGAGAGGCGGGGTCACCTGCACAGGTCGCCAGTCTGTCACAGGGACAGACAGGACAAACAACCATTCACACACAGAAATTAGACAGACCAATTTACCTAACAGTCATGTTTTTGGACTGTGGGCGGAACCCGCCATGCACAGGGAGAACATGCAAACTCCATGCAGAAAGATCCCGGGCCGGGAATCAAACCCAGGACCTCGTGCTGCCAACTGCGCCACTGTGCAGCCAGTGTTCAACGTTCTCCTTTAGAAAAACATTTTCATGTCTCATAACCCCACCTGTAACTTGACTGTTCTCTGGTGTATTTAGAAAGATAAAGGCTGTCATGACCAGTGTGACATTATTGATAAGGACTCAAAGTGTATTCCAAGCTGTGGCGCACATCACCCACTTCTCAGAGTTTGTCATCCATTAGAGAAAGCCTTCCATGCCTCAGCAGGGCCCTGAAGCTCCACACTGAGCAGCTTAATGCAGAGGAGGCTTTCCACCGACAAGCTTCACTTTCCAACTCCGGCAGGCTGAACCAGACTGACGCTCTGGTTCACCACCGTCCCTCGAGATACATCAGCTCACAGGTTAAACGAGGAGAGAGGGAGACTTTTCTACTTGTGAAGCATTGAGAATTCACTTGTGTTTACTCCCACATGCCTTCTCAGCTAACGAAACATGTAATTTAAAAATAATTGAGCAGAGATTAAAGTTAGAATACGGTAAACATCACTATGTAGACCTTACATTCTGACACATGCACACCTCTTTCTCTGCACCTGAAGTAAGCAAGACTTTGGCTAAAGTGTACAAACTTTATTGACTTTAAGGCTCTTTAGAACTAAAGATGAGGCGCAGGAGAGCGGGCGTCAGAAAAAAACCTTTTTCTGCAAATAAGCAAGGTGTAGTGACAAGCTACAAAATCTTTATTTTCTCCTGGGCTAACATTGTTATCCAGTAACATGCATAATGTCATCTGTAAAAACTGAATGAATTCATGGATTGGTGTAAAATGTAGAGATTAAAAAGAATAAAAATGTAAAATTAGTTTATTACGGTTTATTGCTCAATTAATAAATAAAAAAAAAAGGTTAACTCAGTTGCATTTCTTATTTCCTAATACAATTTGGGCAAAGTGTCATCAATGAGAAACTTACAGTAAATCAAAATAAAATTGTGTTGAGAGCAAATGAGATCTTGAATTTTATTGTACTTTACATGCAGCATAACTCAGTGATGAAGTCAATCTTTATTTTTAGAAAGTAATTATACCAAAAGATTTTTGTCAGAACGTTCTTGCTCAGTGAGCCGTTTGACCTGGTTGGATCTGATGGGACTGATCCTCTGACCTTTCCACTGCTGGTCCTTAATATGTCACCCCTAAAGCAGCACAGCAGTTAGTCGTTTTCTGAGAGGAAATCCCAGAGAGCTTTCTGCATCCATGCTCAGTTGGATTAGAATTATGAGTCTAATAAAGCAGCTCCAGCTCCGGCTTCTTCCTCGGCTTGCTCTCTGATTCCAGAGGATTTCAGTAAGCTGCAACTGATCTTTGCATCTTTGCATATGATTGCATTGCAGTGTGCTGGGATTTCAGAGTGTGCTCCACTTTTAAGGCTCCATGATGAAGTAATGTTGCCGTGAAGACAGGGTGCTGTTAACTGCACCACTGGCTTTATCTTTGAAAACACAGTGATATTTATCATCGGGTCTTGGAAACATGGCCCTCAGAGGAACCGATTCAAAAAGCTTTAGAAACATTATTCCTCTCTTTTTCTTTCAATCACACTTTTTCTGTTTCATGTTTCCTTAATTTTGAATTTCCATGTTAAAGTCTCTTAACACAGAGGTAGTAAAAGGTTCAACCATTAAATTGCATCCTTCTTATATTTTTTTCTGAGCTGAATAAGTTAAAGGATTCATTGAAAACCATTTGGAAAACTTTTACAACTAAGAACTGAATTAACTCCATTTAGTTTGATCTAAAACCAACAGTCAGTCTCGCTATAGTTCTCAGAAATTCAGATTTTCTGTGTTTTTTAAGAATCACATCCTGGATTAAATCTGCTGGTTTTATTGTGTTTGATTTGTAATTGTGTTTTTAGCAGAAGACATGAATTCCTCCCTCCAGGCTTCCTGTTATTGTCCCATCTGTTTTTTCTACCATCTGATCTGTTAAAGTTGCTTTTTTTTTTCTCTCAGATAATCCACAACAAATTCAGTTTAGTCTGTCAGCATTTAGTCTGTCACTGGACGAGTAATCTAACAGTTAACAGCTTTTTTTGCGAAATGTCTTGATATCTTTGGTTTTCAAGGTTATGCGTTTAATTTTATCTGAGTATGTGTCTGCTGCGAAAGCCTTTATTTTCTTCTGAAGGCTTTGTGCCTACCAGAGCTGTTTCTACGTAGTCATGTGAGATCATGCTGAAGCAAGATTTGATTATGGATATTCAAATCTAATATAAAGCAGCTTTATTGTCACTTCTGCCAAATGTGTAGAACTTGGTACAGATTGTTGACGTCACGTCTCTTTAAGGCCCTCATTGCCATAGCAACCAGGTATCCAGGATGACATTTTTGCAAGAGGCCTTTGGGGAAATTAAGCTCTACTGCTTTACCAAATGAATACAGATGATACTTTTTATGCTGTTGTAAATAGAATTGTCTATTGATTTAGTTTTTCACAGAGTTGCTCGTTATACTTAAAAGGGCATTGCTCATTACTGAGGGAACTGCTGGTTACTTGCTCATATTACACCCATGTTCTTTGCCACAAGACAAATACCAAAACATTAAGCAGACTATTACTGTAATACTGGTCCTTCTAAATGGTAACTAGTGTTAAGCAACTGAGTGAACACAGAAAAGCTTCCAGATATTTTCTCCTTCAATGCTACGTTTGGTTTTCTGCATTTAAAAAATAAAACTCTCTGAACACTTGAAGAAATCAAAGTAAAACTGGAAATGTGCTAAATTCCAGTTTTTGATAATTATGTTGCTTTCTTGCATTTTTGTGCTTTATCGAGACTGCATAAAACATTTAGTGTATTCATTCATTCCTAATTCTGTCCTGAAACAAAACTTTATTTCTTTTTCCTTCATGTTTGCAACTCTCCACTGATGGGAGTTGAAACCAGAGCATCACTGCTTAGTTTTGTTTCTCAGAGAGACTTTACTGACTCACACAAGGTTTGGTCTCAGCCACTGAGAACAAATAAACTGGCCTGGAGCGGTTCGCTCATCCATCATACATCTTGTGCTTTTCTCTCATGCATTAACACATCTGAGACCAAGAGAAGCTGCTTAAACTAAATACTGCTGACACCTTCATAACCTCTGATATTACCGTCAGCACAAACGAAAGGAGGGGGCAGATTTCAATTTCACCGCAGTTCACCAGAGGTCCCAAACTCAACGTAATAGCTGTTGTTATGCTCACTGGAGCTTTGTTCACACGCAGCTCTTCAGAACAGACTGTGTGATATTTTTCAGGCCCACGACGAGATTTTGACACAACTTTAATGCCTTTTCACGCCATGTCAACAGCTTTCACTACTGCGTCTTCAAGGATTTTAAGGAGATAACACCAGAAAGGAAAATCTTTGGACGGAGGCTTCAGTATGGAAGGGGGAAACGTTTCCACTTCCACTTTAAAGCTGCTGCTGAGTACAGATCGACCACTAGTCCTGAGTGGCCTTCATGCAACACATGTGAGCTAGCAGCACTGAGATGTACCCCACTAAATTACGGGCAACTAACTAAAGCATGTTAATTCGACCTGAAGTTTGTCATGTTAAGCATTACAAGTGTGAGAACTAATTTAAAAAATCATTAATCAACAAAATGATCAAAGTGTCGTATTTTAACTGCTCTGAGTTTATGGTTTTTATGTCCAGTTTATGTCACTAAATCTATGTCTACTCACAAAATGACCCAGGCATTACTTTTCTGTCCAAAAATGTAATTTAAATAGTTTAACATTTATGTTAATATTGGCTGTGCTTCTCTAGCGCTCTCCACACTAAAAAGTTTCTGATTCAGCTCCACGCGCTTTTCCCTTAGAGGCAAAACAAAAAGCACATGCCAAGTCCCGTCTACGCCCACGGGACGGCAGGAAGAGTAAACCTCTTATTATGATCCCGTGGGCACAGGCAGGATTTGGCATGTGTTTTTTGTTTTGCCGTTTAGTTTTTTTTTTGTTGTTGTTGTTCTTTTTTATTTTTTTCTTTCAGTCAAAACTGAATAACTGTATCAAACAGTAACTGTAAAAATCTAATTTTTAATTCAGTCCATCAATGAGATGCAACAAGCTGCATCACAGCTCAGCTCACCTCTGTGAACTTTGCTTGGTAATATGAATTTTGCAGCCACTTTACTGTAAATCTGTTGATTCAGCTTCTATAAAACTTTGAAAATTGACGTCTTGAAATGAACCTCTAAGAAGCTCTTGCTCTTTGAGAAACTCCACCTTCAGCAGATTATCATAGCAATGCTCATCCATTATGCCATTTACAATTGTTCTTAGAAGCTTTGGACTGAGAAGTAGTTTGCATAAAAAATGTATTAGCGTACAATAAGACAAAAATATGTACATTTTATGGCAAATGGCCCCTTTTGATATCCAAAACTCACAAAGTCTGTATGAAAGTTGTACTAGGAATCAGCTTTAACTGGTTCAGCTGGTGGGCTAAAGGGTTCCCATTTGACAGATGGGCTTGGGAAACTAATGAGATTGAAAAAAGAAAAACAAACTCTAATACAATTAAGTTGTTTTGTCAGAATGCAGATGTTAATCCACACAAAGTTTGCGACTCCTACTTAGCGCCTCTTAAAGAGCTACTTCTGAAAAGTCAGGAGATTATAACCAATAAAGAAAGTGAGAAGCCATCAGGAAAAGCATGCAGTCATTTAGTCGTTTCTCACTGAGAGGCAGTGGGAGCCTGAGGGTGTGTTTTCCAACGCGTCTTTAAGACCCGACACTGCTTTTGTGTTTTCAAATGGAGAGCGTAGCCCACACAATGTCAGCAGAGCTTAGCCTTTTCAAACAGCACTAAGACTCCACATTCTGCTGAGGCTTCTGCTGACTGAAACCCAACATGACAAATACAATCATATACAGAGAAGTTTGCAACATGTATTATTTATGATGTCCCTGCAGTTTAAACTCACATCATATATTATTTATATCATCCGGATGCGGGCTGTTGTAATGAGAATTGTGTGTCTCATCACTGAAGGAAATATGACTGAGTCAAGAATGTGTCTATGCAGGCCTAATCGGAACAAAAGATTCAATTAACCATTATTCATATTTAAGAGAGCTTCATATACCAGGAGTTAATTACAGACTGATTAAAAACACTGAAGCAGAAAAGAAGCTAAAAAACATTCAGAGGAAAAAAATGATGGACCAGGACCTGAGTTTGTTTCAGATTTAAAAGGGGTGAGGGGAGGGGGGCAGTTTAATGTAAAACTGATTCCTAAGAACAGCTGTAAACAGCATCATGACATGGTCTGGAGACACAATGTGAAGATGTGCTGAAGGGGGGTTGTTAGAAGAGTTCTTAAAGAGACAGAGGCCAATTTCAAGGTGTCGGAGACTGCTATGATGGGTAGTCACATTTATTTTAAGTTGTCTTAAAAGAAATGCAACATTTTCATAACTAAAGGTAACATAATTACTTGATTGAGGTATAAAATGGCACTTTGTGCCTGAAAAATATAAGACGCTACCCCTTTAAGTACTGGATAATATGGAACTGGCTCTTCCAACCAGTGAAAAGCTTTTGGAGGCATGACTGCTGGTCCCCTCTAAGGTCAAACACTCAGTTATTTGGGTTTGAAGGGAAACTTCTGAGCAGGGAATTATTAATAGTTACAATTTAAAATAAATAAATAAAAAAAAAACACTAGAATCCAGGTGAAATTCTCAATGTGGATTCAGTCTAACATGGAGGAGAAATTCCACCTGGTTACTGCAGCAAACTGTTAGCGGCGCCGTTAAGACGCGGCGCCGCCAAGCAGTGGAGTCCAGATTCTGGGTGCCTTCACTCCAGATGAAGACACAATGGGAGGAATCAAGTCTCCAGAGGTCTTTGCAGGCTTTCGTTAAGTTCATTGGGGTGTAGTAAGAGCACAGTGGGCTCAGTATTACGTGTGATTAAGTGTTGGGAACTCCGAGGGTTTAACTTCTGTAATTAGGTTGTGGTGGATTTTACTCAAGGTGACAACGTGCAGTGAAGCCCAAGATTACTCATTATTACCCTTAATAGGTTCAGATGTAGGACCCACAGTTTCCCAGGAGGTAGTAACAAGGTAACGTGTACATGAATGGGTGAATGGCTGAACATAGTGTAGAGTTCTTTGGACCACAACACGTAAATGATAATGTGTCTGATCTTGTGTAAATAATCAATGAAATAATATATGTATATGATTTTTTTTTATTATTTTCACTTATGTTCGGCCTGGTATGTGTTCATCTTGAACTTGCAACAGATTCATTCACATGATGAGATGGTAAAATGCTAATGCTAGCATTATAGCACAACTCTGAAGGTAAAAAACAAACCACTGAACACGGCATCTAGTTTAGGTTATTCAAGGAAGTCTAAGACTTAGCCAGTTTACAGTGTCAGCTGGCAAAGACATAATAACGATAAAATCATTTTTAGAAAACCTGTGCCCTTGAACTTCTTGCATATTGTAATTCAGAATCTGTAGAGAAAGTGAAGTAACTAAACTTTTATTTTTCCACCTCCTTTGGATCAGCTCGAAGTGACATGATTAGAGACGTTCAGCTAATGGATAACACAAATTCAATGGGAAGCAAACGGGGGTTAGAAATGGTAGGATCCACTCTAAAGGGATCCTAAAGCTTGATAAATGATTTTCCAACACCGACTTAGTTACATGGGTCAATCCCACCTCATGTTTTGAGCCATAATTTTAAATCTTTCAGATAAATCACTATCAATTACGTTCAGTTGCTTGAGAGAAACAAAATGTTAACGCTGGAGGCTGTCGGGGACGATGCAACTTGAATCCAAAAGTAGCATTACAAAGAAAACAAACTCAAATCCGTGACCTAACATACTACTGCTGAGACTATGAACTGCTTTCTAATCCTTCCTTATCACTCAGAGATTAGAGTCTCACTGCTGAGCTGAGCCAGCAACTCATCCCATAGGCAGAGATCCAGCAGTGATTAGAAGAAATACAAATTCTAGCTGTGGGTACTTCCGAAATGCAATTATGCATCCTGGGCTGCAGACTCGATGAAGATGGAAAATAATGTCTGGAGGAATTGTGACTGATCAGTGCTGGCAGGCTGCGTTTCCCAGCTCCAGCTGAGGGTGTTGATTGTGAGAAAGACGTTATGTAAAGATTCAGCAGTCTGCTCATTTTCAGTGGACATCTGAAGAGGTCATTTTCATCCAGGCATGGCAGAGTTCTTTGTTGCTGCAGATATAAAAGCAGAACGCAGTGACTTTGGCTGAAAGTAACTGCTTCTTTTGTATTGTCCAATCCACACATGTAGACCAACTTTGTGCGTCATAAAGTAGATGAAAGATTCTCCATGTTGATGTTTTATTTAAACTTGTGGAGCTTTAAATAAAATTCCGTGAGAATCAAAGCTATTTGGGATTTCATTCCACATAAAGAGGAGCAATTCATAGAGTCATTAATTTGATCACAACCAATGCTGCACCATATATTCTGTAAGATGCCAGACTGTGTGACTTGTTGCTGCAGCAGAATCAGGTCGCAAAGATGTGACTGAGGTATCTGTCCAGCAAAGGCTGGGCTCTAAATATTTCAGCTGACATGTAGAAAAACAGAGAAGAGCAGGAGGAGGAGAGGCACCGCTGTGAAACGCTGACCGGTGGGCATACGAGGACAGTGGAGGTTTATAAAGGTTTAAAACTCTGTTAGCTTTCTGACATTTACAACTGCAAGTTTCTACATAATTAATTAGGATTATCAGGGAAAGACCAGCACAAGGCAGCACATATTTCATGAAGGGGAAGGAAAATGATAGTAAAATAAGAATTTAAAAATAGTTGTTTTCCTTAGTATTCAGCCCTCTGTACTCTGGTACGCTAAGCATAATGCAGCTAATCGCCCTCAGAAGTTTCCTAATGGACTAAATAAATCCCATCAGAGTCATTTAGGCTCAGTATTACCTTCATAGTGGTGAGTGAAGGCATCAGAGGTTTGTTAGAGAACATTAGTGAGCAAACATCATAATGAAGACCACTGTCAGCTATAAAAGAAACTAAATGCAGGTTTAGTTCATGAAATGATATCCTCAGCTTTAAATATAACATGGAGTCCAGATTAATTCATCTTAAAAATGTTAAGACTCACATGAATGAAAAAGCAACAAGGAAAAAGGAATTGTTTAAAGAAAATAGTGAGAGCTCCACTTGGTAGTTTCCAACAAACCCTGAAGGAGACAGAAAAACCCAGTAAAAGGTATTAAAGTCGGATTTGCTAACCTACTTACAAATCGTTGTGTGGAGGGAACCTGACCGTCCTCAGCATCCTGACATAGAGCTCATTCACTATGACTGAACACCTTCAGCCTCCAGATGAACTAAGCTGTCAGAGACATTCAAAATGAGAATTGTACAAAGTATCGTCTCAGATGGGCTGAGTATAAATGCACGCTTTTCAGAGTTTTACCACATATTTTCCTTCCCTACTACACACCACTTTGCGTTTCTATGTCACATGAAATCATTCATCAGTCAGGGAAAAGTGAAATGGACTTGAATTCTTTAATAAGGGACTATATTAAATGTAAATTGCAGCAGCAGTCACACTGCAGAGTCTTCCAAGTGAATTTCTAACCGCTTATTGTATTTGTCAGAGGTCATTGTTGGTGAGAGCGCCGACTCCCATCAGCGCGTCTGTCAGGCTGATTGACCACAGAAAGCTGATTCAAGCTCACAATTCTTTCACAATGAACAATTGTGTCAGTGGAGGCCAGGAAGTGAACATTTAGCACAAAATCTAGCATTAGCATCAGAGCTTGAAAGGGAGAACGTGTGAGAGCTGCAGCTCCTCCTGGTGGTGACTAACAGGCATGTCAGCATAACTGAAACAATACAACAACAAATACCAGACTAAACATTCATTTGAAAGGAACAAAAATGTTATCTGTAACAACGTTTTGGGGATGATGAACAATAAAGATAAAGTTGAAATGTGTGTCTCACTGCTGACTGCTGCCCTCCTGGCTCTACGTTTGTAGTTTATCTGCTGAGAATAGTTTCAAACTGAAACACATTCACTGTGGTTCCCACATTAAAAACAAAGAAAATGCTTCAGCTTGTGCTGCTGGTTCCCTGCATGTTTTGTGCTCATTTTATTGTGTGAGCACTGACTGTTTAAATGTAAATTTACACATGAATACTTGCAAAATGTCTTCAAAATTAGATCAAACTAGACCATTGAAGAGGAAAATGAGATATTCCTTGGAACTTATTTCAACTGAACACATTCTGTTTGGCATCACATCCCTTCTTTATATTATAAAAAAAAAAAAACAATTAAAATATGCAAACTTAAAAAACATGCAGCAAATTAGAGGTTGCTATTCCTGTCTTTAAGACGTAGAGTCTTGATAGAATCACTTCAGTAGTAACATGACATGACAGGTTTATCCAGTCGTTTGAGGAGCAGGCTGAAAACGTAAAAACAGTTTTCTTTTAGTTGTGATCAGACCATCAAACTTTCCTTAGAAACCTCAGAGCGCAGTGGAAGCAGAGCCCGCTGTGTGTCTGTGTGTTTGTGATGAATGTTTGATTGTGTCACGGGAGATTTATGACATATCTGGAGCAGAAACAGACACTTTGCTCATTAGAGGAAAAGAAAGGTGAGGGATGGATGAACGATGAAAAGGCGAGGGGGAGGACAGACGGATGGATTAGGGATAGACGCAGACACGGAAGGAAATAATTACAATCAGGAAAAAAATGAATAAAGATTTGCAATGTGAACATTGACAGAGAAGCAAACATTTAAAAAAAAATATGAAGTGGAGGAAAAACACGTGAGAGGAAAAGAAACCGCGAATCACCTCTCTGCCTGGCTAATGTCTGTACCTGCTCATCCAGGTAGGGTTGCATTCTTACTGCACCGACTGTCGCCATGCAGCCCACCTTCTAATTATTCCACTGAATATTTACTTGACCACTTGGGGACAGTTAAAGAGTTTACAAGAACTAAACATAAAAACAAAATCACAATGAAATAATTGCAAAATTCCAGTCCTGAAGACTTTTACATCCCAACATACATAAATTATATAAAACGTGACCCATAAAAACCAACATCAGTGGAGGTGTCAGGACTTTTACGTTTTCAGAAAATGTGCTTAATTTCTTCATGCCCAGTGGCACAAAAATATATTTGTAGAAAAGCCAAGCACAGTGGGAAAAGAATCTGTGTGATAGGAGCTCAAAAACAATAATTTTAGACTCAAAGCGATTGAACTTTAGGGTTGTTATGCTAATTTGGTAATTATGCTGCAGGAGCTTTGAAAGGACTCAGGTAAACACGGCGGGGAGAAACATCAGAGCAGAAGGAAATTCCAAAAGGTTTCCCAAAGTGTTTCATATGTTTGAAGTCTGAAACATTTTATATTTTTGGATTGGAGTCTGAGTCACAAAACATTCGTCTGAAAACGCTCTGAACAAAGAGGCTGATGTACAGAGCAGAGTCAACAGTAAGCCTGAGCTTTTACATGAAGACGTCGCTGTGACATTACGACTTCAAACACTTCGGCAGATCCAATTTTCCTGTGGAGACTCATATTTACTCTCCACTAAGATGGAATGATTTCTTTTAAAATTCCAGGATTTCTAATTACTTGTTGATTCTGCTTTGGAGTATTATTAATAACGAATCTTTTTCAAACAATTTGACTCCATTCCAGAAGTTAAATAACAGGAAGGATGTGGAAGGAGATCAGTAAAAACAGGATTATCTTTGTTCCTACCTACTCTGCAGTTGCATAACAATGCTAATTTGCTAGCATTGCTTCTGGGCTGCACAGTGGTACAGTTGGTGGCACCGTTTCTTGACTCGGTTAAAGCAGGTTGTTGGTTCGAATCCTGACCTGGGATATTTCTGCACATAGTTTGCATGTGTGAGTTTCCTCCTCGTCTAAAATCATGACAGAATTTCAGACCGGGAATTAAGAAAAAAACGAAACAGTTTTTCTTTTTGTCGTTCTTATGTTTTTCTATTCTGAAACTAACAAGCTGCACTGAGAACATAGTTTGGTTATGGAGTTTGGTTCTGGTTTTATTTAATTAAAATGTCACATAAAAGTGATAATGCCTGCTTTTGTAAGATAAAAAAATACTTAAAATTAGACAAATATAAGGCTTCTGATAGAAACACAAAATGCTAAATGTTTCTGAACATACAAAACATTCATATTTGCCAAAATAAGAGACTTCAGACGATATGAACTGTGTGGCTTCTTGGATTTATATTCTACAAATTTACAAAACTCTAAAACTTTTGCAACCACACAATAATTTCCAGACTTTAAAGAGAAGTACCTGTAGTTTTGTCACAGAGAAATCCGGTTTAGTTTTGATAATGTGTCATTATAAAACAAAAAAAAAAACCTGGTAATTCAATATTAAGAAATAAATGAGATGACAGTTGATTCACACCTGGACATCTTATAAGAAGATGCACAATGGAAAGTGCTAAACCCGTTTCACATGTGAAGCGTCTTTAACTATTATTATTAGTATTTGAATGCTGATTTAATAACATCTAAAAGATTGTATTCAGCAAATTGTGTAAGATGACATGTCAGTCAGTCTGAGATAAGCCTCCTTCAATAAAAAGATGTATATCTGTGTTTTGCGGAGATATTTGAGTTTCATTTTCATTGCTTGTTATGTATCCATGTTCCACACTGAAAGATATCGATTCCTCGTTTTACACAGCAAAGAATTGTGTTTGATTTACGTTTCAGTGATTCATTTATTTATGCTGAATAATTTTTTTTTTATGTGTTTTATCATTTAAATTTAAAATCTGCGTTTCACTTGTTCGTTTGTAAATAAAGTGAGCAGCACTGGTTGGAGCAGAGCTGGACTGAGCTGCTGCATGAAGCTCTGCTGGTCGTTGAGTCTTTGAATCCAGTTTATCCCCTATGAATCAATCCTGCAGTAGAACCGACAGCCTATTCCTTAGTGACCATTGCATGATGGGATAATTAGGATTCAGTCCGTTTTGAGCCTATAGATTTAAGAGATGATGAATAAATCTGTCAGTTCTGTGAAGAGCTGGTTGTCTCTGTCCATGGTTCTGAAGTTCAGCGTTAAAAGGTGCTGGTGGACTGTTCATCAAACACCTTCATGAGTATCATTGGAGCTCAGGTTTTGCTTCACACACAAACACTGAGGCAGACTTGCGACATAACACACAACTGATCGACACAAAGACAGATAAAGAGCGAAAAACTAGGGCGACAAAAGTCCCCAAGGCTTTAAGCTACAATTTTTAATTTTTTGCATAATCAGGAGTGAAACTATACGACAAAGGCTGATAGAGAGAGAGAGAACGCGCAGGGAAAGATGGAGAGAATGTTCTAATTAAATTAGCACACAAAGAAGACGAGGAGGAGACCATTAGAAAACACGGATCAGCCCGACAGAACGGAACCAGGCTGGAAGCAGCTGACTGAGTGGAGGGCTGATTACAGTCAATTACAGTCACAGCGTTTACTCCCGTTTTCATCTGAGAGGGGAAACACACACACACACACGCACACACACACGCCACAGTTCAGCCGCTGTCAGCGGGGGGTGGGGGGGGGGCGTCCCTTTGAGAGAGAGAGGAGGGAGAAAGCAGACAGAAGTTCTTCCTCCCTCTTCCTCCTCTGCTCTTCCACGAGGAGAGATTTACGCATCAAGTCCGGACTTAGTGTGGCGGGGAAATAATGCTTTTCCTTCAGGCTATATTAAAGAAGAGGCTTCTGCAAAAAGGTGAGGAGAAAACGGGAAGGTTCCCTTCTGGTTGATCAGCTGTTTGACGCGTTTCTCTGTAGGCTGAAGTTCCCGCGGCGCGTCACTTGATTTATTTGAGTTGTTGGGACTCTTTTCTTCTTCTTGCTGCCTCTGTGGGATTTCAGGTTCTGTTCATTTTCCGGCTGCTGGTAAACAGCTTCAGCGTCCTGCCGCAGCGGACGCGCTCCTGATTACAGGTCTGTTTTAGGAAACGATGGGTTGTTTTATTTTACTCTTCTCCTAATTTTAAGACACTTATTTTGTTTCTTTTGTGGAGAACTTTGTATGAAAGTATATGCTTTAGAACTATTTCAATTTTTGAAAATGATTTTAACCTTAAATGCTGAACAGTTACTGTACAAAGGCGCGGATGGCAGAGAACTGATCCACTTCTCGACCCATTAACAGAGGAACCCACAGCCTCTTTTCATAAGGTGAAGTTTCAGGTTCCAGGTTTAGGGATTTCTGTCGCACCTGTTAATCGCTGAAGTTAACCCTGACTCGTTCTTGTTGATTGTTTGGTGAAATGATCCGGTTCCAGCTGGATGAGACTCGCATGCCACCCTGCGCCAGGCGCAAGTCTGTGTTTAGTTGGAGAGAGACGCGCAGCGCTCGCTTTTCCCACTCTGGCTGATTTATTTATGAGTTTGGAGATGAGTTGCTTTGAAGTGAAGCCCGCAGACGCGCTGGAGAGGGCAGCAAATGGGGACAAAACGCCGCCTATCGGCCTGTCAGGGAGCGCCGCCGCCCTCCCCGGGCTGGAGGCTGGAGGAACCACAGCCTGACGATCCCTGCGGAAATGCGAGTTAAAGTTGCTCCTGTTGCAGCGCAGTGCGGAGGATGAATCACTGTCACATCTTCCTGCTGTTAATAACACTGCAGAGATTTCTCTGTCACACTCCCATCGCATCAAAGCCGTGATGGCTCTCACTGGAAACCAGAGCATTGTTACTCCTGGCAGCTGAAGGCTGACGCAGATTTTAGTGGGTCACCCATCACACAGGGAAAACGGCGGCTTCCACCATAACTGGATCTGGAAGTTTATTGCGGCTAGAGGGAGGATGGAATGATGGAGTCATTAGCTTTAATGGGATACTATGGAGGAGTGCTTCCAGGGCCGCTGGACGTTACGCTGCTGGTGGCCAGTGACTTAAAAAAACAATCAAAATTCATGTTCCCATCTCTGCAAAAGATCAGAAGTAAAATCGTGAAAGTTATTTTTACAGGCTAACGGGTTTGCAGAGTAACACTGATCAACTATTTATAACACATATGATTAACCAAATTAGAGGTTAACCAAACTTTGAGTAAAATATGTCCAAATGCACTAGAATACTTTTTACTGGTTAGCAAATGTAGTTTGATTTTGGTCTTTAATTTGCAAATTGAAAAAGCTGCAAATGCAAATAATTCTAATCAGGGGAAAAGTGATGACAATTCAAAGGGCCCTGGACCACAGGCTTGTTTTTACAGAAATAGAAAAAAAATCGGGGCTTTGTCAGTTACTGTTGTTGTGTTATTTTTTTATTGTTTCTAGCAGTAAAATGAAATGTTCCACCCCCCAGACCAAAAAGCACACATCCACCCCGTATCTGTGTTAAATGGTTCGTTTCTGCATGACAGTGACGTTTTCAGCAGCAGTCAGTACAAAACAAGAACAACTGTGGCAGTTAATATGCTGCCTAGAAAAATAATAGTCAAGTTTAAAAAAACAAATAGATAAGAGAGAGAAAAAGACAAGAGTTTCTATTTGTAACAGTTTTTCTCCAAGAGAGGTGAGTAGACTGTGTGAGGTTATCAACCATTTAGCATAGTTAGCTTAGCTACAGACTATAGCATTTAATGAATTAAGGAATTATTTTTGTCATGGGGCCCAACATTCCTGGCGGCGCCCCTGATTTAAATTTAAGGCTTTATCAATTTTCCTCCGTAAAAATGAACATGCAATAAAAATGCAGTAGTGGAAATATGTTAGTTAGGAATGTTTCTTCCCAGCGCAGGAAGGTTGATAAATCTGGGTGGTTTCACTGGTTCCACTGTTTGGCAAAAATAAAAATAAAGATCCTGTGGTTAGCTTGGAGAAGCTGGTTTCACATGCGACGCTCCACGCACTGGGCAATTTGTTTTTAACAACAGAGACCCCCTGCAGATTAATAATTTTCCACAAGCTGCAGGTCTGCTGGTGGAATCACATTAAATCTGTTCCAGCCTGAACTCCCAGGAACAACTGACAAATAGTGACTTTGAAAAATGATTTCCTCCTGTTTACGTTGAGCCTCTGCAGCGATGCTGCTGCTGCTCTGTTTGCTCACGTTATAATCCCTGCAAAGAGTAAAGAGTCACACTCATTGTGCTCATTTGAGAAGTTTTTTTTTGTTGTTTTTTTAAATAAATTCTGCACAATCAAATTTATTGGGAAACAAATACTTTTCTGATTTTCTATATCTATCCAAATATTTTCAGGGCAATTCACTTTCAAATCTTCAACAGCATGTCTAATCGACTAATGATGGAACAAACAAAACCAGTTACGTATTTGTCTTTTTGTGTTTTTATATGCAGTCAGTAACTTTCCTCCAAACCTTTTACTTCACTTTATAAAATCTTTATTTAGCTCTTTGTTGTTTCAGCCTAAGTGGGGATTTTTTCGCTGGATATCTGTTGTTGCTCGGGAGCTGTCCAGTATTCACCCAGCCTGTAACGCCGCAAAGTTGGAACATGTGGAAAATGGATGGATTCTTGGTTTTCTGTCTGGACAGGAGTTGCCATCCTTGGTGCTGAAATTCTGCTTCAATCTTGTACTTTGCGTCACAATTCAAAGTGTCAGAATTGCTACTGCTGGATTTTCTGCTCAGCAGCTCCTGGTGTCGATGCTTAATGAGTTGCTGGACGTTGTTGTGTGTTGATGAAAAAGTAACATGTGAACTAAATCTGAACAGCTAGTTGTGGAACTTTTCTTTTTTCCACCTGATATTTTCACCAGTAAATGGAAGCAATGCTTGAAGGATTCAACTGTGCAGCAATCTGATACGGCAGAAACGAAACAAACAAAATAAAATAAAATGATCTCATATCTTTGTGAGTCTTTCTATTAGTTACAACTCCAACTTCTTTTCAAGGTTTACCAAGTTGAATTCCCACAGGAAGCTGGCTTAGAAAAACCTTAAACCTCACTACTTTTGTTTTTACATGAAAATTCAGTTTAAAAAAGTTATTTCTCTAAAGGTGTGAGAAGATACACACATCCTTCTGAATTTAAACTGCATGTTGGTAATAATCGCTAACAGTCTTTGTCTCGAGTGACCTTGACATCTCTTGTCATCGTCCGCTTGTACATTTATACTCACTCTTTCCTCAACCTCTGTTCTGCTGATGTCAGCAGTCAAGACCACAACTGCAATATTCTTATTCTACTGCAAGTTGGTGTGAAATTCTAATTTGCATTCAAATTCATGTATTTTACTTTGAAAATTTCAACACTGCCACCTTTGCTCTTGTGTGTCAAGAATGAGAAATTGAGGATGGGAGGGGAACAAGATGGAAACATGTTTTTCTTTGCAGGTAGATGGATGTTTTCTGACTTTTTCTTTAAGAGAAAGAAAAAAAAAAGTTCAAATCCTCTCAGTTCACCTGTTGGCTTCACTTCGTTCGCCTGCAGCTAACGATAAGGCAGCTGACGCTAAGGCAGCTAACGCGAAGGCAGCTAACGCTAAGGCAGCTAACTTTTTTGCCAGTGAGATTCATTGAAAGTTACTTTTGAGTTTGGGGAAAGTTAGGTGCATAAGCAGTTTGTCTGAAACACTGCTGCAGTCAGAACTCAACATTTTTTACCAGATTTTCCTAACAGCCGAAAAAATGTGATAAAATTTTCAGTTTACCCAAAAATACTGTTTTTAACACTTTTAGCTTTATCAATCATTATCAGTCTTTTAGCAAACTACTCATGGCATCATCTATTGTTTATATTCAGATGAACAATTATTTTTACTCAGTTTATTGATGTCTTCCATCTTAACAGGCTCTACTTTAAAACAGAGCTGATATCATCATGTATTTCCAGCAGCTCAGTCAGGAAGCAAACAGAGTTTAAAACTTGGACTAAAATGTGGCCCAGTAGGATCACATTTTAAGTCAGTATCATTTTGAAGTGCTAAGTTCAGACTTACATGAATGCAACTTTTACAAAACAAAACCTTTACCATTTACATCAAACCCAAATTGATAAAAACAAATTGGCATTTGAGGAAGTTTTAGGTAAATTTTAAATTATTTTTAAAACTCAAAAAAGAAAATCATAAGCCTTGAAAACTTTCCTGCCCGAGTTTGTTTCACTCAGTTCTTATCTGATCTAATTTAGCTCTTATCTGAATCTTATTTTCCTCATTCCTCATGCTTTCCCTTTTCTGCCCTTTTCTCTTCCTTCAACACTCCTCTCAGCATTGCAGATGTGTTTTCTTTGATTTTGTCACCAGAGATTAATTAGTGCTTTATTATGTGCCCTATTTATACCTCCAGCAGAAGGAGAAACGCTAGAGAGAGGAAAAGGGGCTGAGGGGGGAGGAAAGGAAGAACATTTGGAGTGAGAGACTCAGGAAGAGATGGAGACAGGAAAATGCACAAGTGTTCAGATGTAGCAGAAGATGGCGACAGAAATGGGCCAACGGTGAAACAGAAGGAGCAAAGAGGAAACACGGTGTTTAAAAAGACAAGTGCAGGCATGGAAGGCAAAAATAAAGAATGAACGTAATGAAGGGGCAAGTCTTTTAAAATACAGTAATGTTTCTTTATAAAACTTTTTGTTACAAGAAAACCCATAAAATACATTTAATGTAGCAGGGATGCAGCTTTACATTTTCCCACAGTCTGTGAATAATAAATTTGATAGGTGAGGAGACAGCGGAAAACCAAGAGGAGAGTATGAGGGAATGTGAAGGACGCAAAATTGAATGTAAGGATGGATGTTAGATGAGAAAACATGAGTGAGTGTTTGATGTAAAACTGAACCAGTAAGACGGAGGTCAGAGTCAGGGCAGCGTTATCTTACAGCGCAACGTGTCACGTTTGGTGTTAAAGGCTGCAGGATCCTGACGAAGCTTCGTCTCTTTCAGTGAAACTGTAAGAGGATTTGTTCGAACCCAAACTGAAATATTTTAAAAAAGGTTATGTAACTGCTTCCATAACTAACCAATTAATTGGTGACACAAAAGCAGATCCAAAAAGATATTCAGTTGTTAAAATGAAAGAGGGATGCTCCATGTCAATGTTTTATTATTGTTGTTGTCAATTTAATTATTATGCGTTTAATTGACAGTTTTTACCAGATAAAAATATTACCAATGCGTCTTGAAACACATAGTTTAAGAATCTCTGGCACAGAATATATTAAATAATAAATAACTGTTTCAGATTTATTTCCATTCATCTGAAATTCTTTTTCTCAGTCTTGTATTTTCTACGTGAGGCCTTCTACAGTCAGACATGTCCTGTATTCAGATGGATTTCTCCTTCGAACTTTGTCTGACTTTCACTTCTGCTTGTTGGAAAATGCATCCAGGTCTGTGGAACAGAAATCTTCAGGCGCACCATCATGTCAAAACCTGCCACCCTGCTTCGCCTTTGCTTCAGCCGGTCACCTCAATGATCAACAAGCTTATGTGAAATAAATTAGAGGTTTATTATATATTGTTTGTATCTAATTCTAGAACGTTATTAAATAGAATTTTGAAAATCCTAAAATCTCGATTTACGTCAGTCAAAAATGTTTTGCCATTTTTCTCACTAGTAGAAAACATGCCAAAAGTCGGGCTGTTTGCAAACGCTCTGCTCTCTTAGAAGACTACAGCAGATTGTTCCTGACGTCTTGTTGTACGTTCGGATGCGGCACAGGAGATCTAACTCAGTGTCTTTTGGCACCTGGGTTGTTATTTTGCAGCTTGTTTACAGAAAACCAAACACAACATATGGGCGCAAACACCAACAGTCAAGCAAAGGCTGATTAATTCTGCTTCTTTTGAAACTACCTGACCTGAGCATCTTTTGTCCGTCAATTTCTTTTTGCTCCATTAGTTTTTCAGAGACAAACGTGAGGCCGCCTGTCTGACGGCCGAAACTTTGTTCCAAACTGGGTCACAAACAGAACAACCATCAAGGCAGCACATCTGCATCAGAAGAGCAGAAAGAGAAGAGAAGGTTTGGCAACAGCGCAGTCAAAGCCTAAAGCTCAACCTTAATAAAATGTTTGCAAACTCAATGAACTAAAGCTTAGCTGAGAGGAATAATAGGTAAAAATTCATATGAAAACGAAGCATTTTTAATGATAAAAATGGTTCAATAAGCTGCCAAATCATAGGGTTAACTCAGCTTTTCACAGAAAGCTTTTTTTTTGCTTTATCCGAGATAAAGTAATAGTAACACTTTAATTTTAATATAAATAGTATCAAAGGACTGGGCTATTTTCATAGTTACATATGTAAAACTCAGGAATTACAGAACATGTCTGATGAAAATTAAGTCGTTTCATCATTAAATTCATAATCAATTATGAATTTAATGATGGCACTTGACTTCATGTAATGTTTTGATTGTTGATTCTATGTTGCATGGCTCTGTGTTTATGATATAAAGCACTTTGAAATGCCTTGATGCTGAAATGTGCTGTACAAATCAAATTTGATTTGATTTGATTTGATCTTGATTTTCCAACCAACAGTAAACTACACTTAATGGATAACTTAATAAATTATTTTATTAAGCATCATCTTGACCAGAGTAATATAATATGCATTAATTTCCTGTATAGCAATCATTTTTTTAAGATAATCAAAAAGTTTCTGTAAAACTCTGTTGTGTAACAACTGGACTGATAAGAACTTGAGTTTTGCTGAATGTTTTGCTCACAGCTGCCTGAGCGCCCACCCAAAATTACCCCCATTATATGCTTGAGACATATAAAATAGCTGCAGCCTGCCAGGCATGTAGCTGAGAACAAGAAACACTTTGTGTTTTTTAACATAATACTGGGGGCCAACTTTAATCCATATGATTTCAATCACTTAACAGGAAATAACCAACCGACTTAATTCAGAACTAATAAGACACGAAAAAGGCAAATCAAACATTTCACACAAACTGAACCTGCAAAGCTGATGCAGACAGACTTTAAGTCAAACTTTCAGAATAAAACACGATGCAGGAGAAAATTATAAAACAGAATAGTAGATGTGAAGAAAACCGTCTGAAACTCCTGTGGAACAGGCAGAGGCTTGAAAAAAATGACAGCGGTATTATGGGAAGCAAAACAAGCGAGGGTGAGAGGAGAAGCAACATAAGATAGAAATAACTGAGGAGCGCAAAAAAGCAGTGACAGGTTGCATTGCGTGTTGGGCAAAAGAATGGATGCGGTGACACGTGGCTGCATCGCTCAGAGAATAACACGGATAAGGGCCAGAGCTGACGTCTTCAAGAGGAGCTTAAAGAAACCTTTTGGAAAGCTGATTTGGCCTTCCTGCGTTTCCTGCGTCTGCTGTCACTGAACACAATAAATCCAAATAAACCCAGAGAACAAATGGAACCATAAAGAAACTGAAGGGACCGCGAGGGAGAGGGACAAAGACACAGATAAAGGTCTCACTGTTGCTAGTTTGGCCTCATTATGTCAAGGCCTCGTTGGAAGAGATCAAGAGGGTGGAGGGAAAGAGCAAAGACAAAGGCAGGGTAACATTTACAGAGAGGATAAAAAAGCTGCTGAAAGAGGGAGGATGACAGGACTCAAAGCTTGAATGAATGAGGAAAATTATACCTTTGAATTAGGTGGATAAAATGTCAAGTTTGCTTTCAAGCCAGATGATGGACGGAATTGAAATATGGGGTGATTCTGGGCACGTTTACCGAGTCCTGAGCTAAATGTTTGCTTAAGACCTTCACAAAGCCAGATAGTCACGGGTAATCTTTAGAATACCAACAGTTTGGCTGAATCTGATTAATCCACCAAAAATGCCAACAGGGGATGTTTGTTATTCATGAAGCAGAACCCCGGGTTATTGTAGCAGTTGTTATGTGGTAAAAAAAAAATCCTGGGACTGAATCACATCCCGCGTTTCTCTGTAGTGTTTACGTGTTCCCCGGTGAGTGTGTGGGTTCTCTCTGCACACCTTGTTTCCGCTCAACGTCTACCTGTGCATGTTAGGTAAACCGGCCACTTAAATTGCCCTCAGGCTTAAGTGTTACGTGTGAATGTTTTCTGTCATGATGACTGATGCAGGGTTTAGCCTGAATCTCACCCACAAACTGCTGCAAGGGTTAAACGCTTCTAGAAAATACATATCTATTTTAATCTGGAGTTTGTCATTGGAAACAGTGTTTTTGTGCAGTAAAAGTGAAGAGATGCCTTAATGTGTGACGGCCAGATAAATAAATGAAATAAACGTACAAATGAACTAACATTTCTAAAATCTCTCATTATTGTACTAATCAGAGTAAAATAAAAATATAATAACTTGATCCAACATCCATCATCAGACTTGATTTTCATTATTCTCACTTCAAATATAGGAGCAGAGAAGTGTAGGCACATATGTACCCGCTTCTCCAAAGACAGTTTCAGTGAAAAATTTAAAAGCATGCATTTAAAAAAGTTATGAGGATGCAGGTGTACATATTATAATGTGTAATAATTCCTAATCAATGGATTATTGTCCTTTTATATGCACTGGTAGCACAGTTGTAGTTAATGTGTCACAAATTGCATGAGTTCCTCTTTATCACAATACAGAAGGTGAGGGTGTCACCAGCATTAGAGGAGAGTCAGAAAAAATACTCCAGGTGCCAAAATAGCTCAGCTTTATCTATTCTACTCTCCTGGTGGAACATCCACTATGACATGAGAAAAAAACAGAAAAACTGCTGTCTGTCTGTGGCTGGAAGAGAAGAAGAGAAACATCATTTAAAGGAGGAGAATCAAAGGCAGGAATGAGAGTGAATTATAAAAGGAGTGACAGGCAGGTTAGTTGGCGCTGCAGAAAGCTGTGATTCCACAGAGGAAGAGTGGAAAACAGATTTAGGATTCATTTGCATTTCAAACTTGGCTGACTTCCTAGTTGCAGTGACAGAAGGTTTGCACTTTGCTCTTCATCTATCATCTCTGCCTCGGCTCTGCGTGTCTGTTATTCCTTCCCATTTATGTTTTGATCTATTTGAAACTACACTAGACACTGTATGCTGTTAATTTAGTGTGTGAATATAATGGAACCCTTTGAACACTGTCGTTTAACCAATTGTATCTCAGCATTTCCCTCGACCTGCAGCTGGTTTTGCTTGTCTTCTTTGTTTTGTCAAACTAAGTTTCTCTAAGTCTGAGGCCATTGGTTTGCAGCTCACACCAAGTGAGTAGTTCATGTATCTTGGTGTCTTTTGCACAAGTGATAGAAGGACAGACAGAAGGACTGAGTGACAGTGGAGCAGGAACTGTTCTGGAGTGATGCCTGGCGGCAGCGAACGCAGCAGGAAGTTGTCTGGAGGGCATCCTGTTGACTGTATGCTGTTAATTAGAAGAAAAAAAAACATTTAGTGTGTGAATATAATGGAACCCTTTGAACACTGTCGTTTAACCAATTGTATCTCAGCATTTTCCAGCATTTTCTCTGCATCCAGAGGGGGAGAAAATGACAGGAGGAGCAGAGACGGGCGACTGCAGGAGTAAAAGCTGACAGTCAACTGTGACGGCTAAATGTCTCCACGAAAACCAAAGAAGAGCCACGGCGTCAATGTGCACCTTAGTTCACTCCTGAGATGTTCATGCTCGTCACTGGGGAAGGTTGCTGCTGGTGCAACTAGTGAGATTTTTTGATTTGTTGAGGACTAGAAGGAAAGTGAGAGAAAGGTACAGAGAATAAGAAAAACACACAGGAAACAGAAAAAAGCTACAGCAGAATCCAGGAGAGAATAACTGATCATAGAATTGCGTAAATTGAAACTGTGAAAATAAATTGGCTAAATGGAAATACAGTCATTTTGAAAAATAATGCATGTTTTTGCGTTTGTTGCTTGTTGCTCCATGGCTTGAATTAGAGGCCAACGTCCCTGCATTTATTTTTAATGACTTATTGTGTGAACAATCTTATTCACGTATGATTTTCATTTCATTTCTTATGTAATGGAAACACCACAGTTGTAAAATTGTGTTTTTTAACATTAGCAGAATATTGACAGAGATTTACACACAAATTTGTGTTGGAAATTTCAGAAGCAAACCTGGAAGTGCAAACTCTGAATTTCCTGGTTACTTTTCCAACATTCTAGGCTTTCGGCCATCAGACTATAAGAATGAGACCAATGGATTAATTGTGAATACAACAGATGGTCAGTGCTTTCAACATTGCGTATATTTAAAAGTGACTCACCACTGTCAGTCTTTACAGTCAGCAAAAACTAAACATTTTACTTTTCAGGACATTACTTTCAAATAAAAATGAACAGGAAGTACAGCTGCCATCATAATCTCACTGCTCAGTGGAAACGGGACTGGCGGCTCGTTTTAATGCTTCTTTTATGGCTGTTTTTATCCTGGACAGTCAACAGACTGTGGAAATTACTGCATGAATCCATGTTAAACGTTCTCCCATGTCAACAGTGATAACTTCAGAGTAATGAAATGCTTTTGAATGGTGATTCATTAACCCACTGTACGTCTGCACTCAGTGAAGTGAATTTGAACTGTCAGATGGCCTCTGAGCAGAGGAACAAGCCAGACTGAACTCGCGTCAGTAATTAAATTGAGTCAAGAGAGTCAAGTCAGCAATGGGATTCACAATTACCACCTCAAACGTATTTAAACATAATTATAAGAATTAAAATTTAGCACATTCTGTCTGCTTCCGTTTTTCTGTCCTTCATCTTCTGCATTTTTTGTTTTGTTTCTCTTCCTTTTTACCATCCGATGCTTCCTTCTCTTTGGTGTTGCTGTAAGACAGTTTTTTAGTCCCCATCTGTGTCCCGCAGTGTAAGAAGCCATTACAGTGATCGAATGAAGATGCTCACCAGGGGGAGATATAGACTGAGAGAGACAGAAGCCGGGGAGTTTCAGAGACTGAGGCTGAGGCAAAAATCTGGTAAAACAAAACAACTGGAGGTCAGAAAAACCCTGCATACTGCAATAAAATGAGAGAAGGAATACTGCTTATAAAGAAATTTTATAACCCAAAAAGACATTTTTATTCTGTAAAAGTGGAGGGATTCAGCGCACTTGTAGACAAAAAGGAGCAGAGCAGTGCAGTGTGTAAGTTTTACAGTCAGACACTTCTCCTTCCAATAAAAGCAATGTGGCATTTTGGCTTGCAATTAGTTTTTTAAATTTTTTCAGAGCGTGACGTAGAACCGAGGAGCATCGACTTAAACCTGTCATTTCCTCTGCTCAAATATATATAGAGATTTTCCCACACAGCTACCAGTTATGGCGTTTCTGTGTGTGGATGTGAAAGAATGGGCTAAACTAAGCAGAAGTACATGAGTGTTTTCTCAAGTATGTGGGTGCAGATTTTCGGGTGCATGTGTGTTTTTCTGCGCCGAGCTGCAGGAGGCCATCATTTGCCACTTCAAAGTCCTTACTCATGCTTGGAGTGATGCTTGGATTCATTTGCACTTGAAACCCACAGACTGGGAGAGACGGAGAGAAGAGCGAGACGCGCCAACAAGATGAGAGAAAGTTTGACCATGTGCAGCATAAATTGTGCACTGGAGTGTCTGGAGACTCTGAGTGTGTGTCTGTGTGTGTCTGGAGGAGCAAACTGACATGACTAATTTTTTTGACTGCTTATTTTGCTGCCTTCTAACTCTCCTTTTTCTCCTCTCATGTATGTTTTAGAGCTGCTTAAGAAAATCTCTCACAGCAATCCTGATCTGTTTTCAAACCCAACTCGCTGATTAGCATTATTTTCTCTTCTAGATTAGTGAACATGTTAATATGTAAAGTAATTTTTATGTGAAGATGATTTCTTCAGGAAGCAAAAAAATTTAGAGCAAAAAAAGCTAAATTAAAAAATTAAAACACTTGGAATTTCAATGAGTGCCTATCCATGCTTTCTGGAGAAATGATTATTTTTGAATTGTTCTTTGTTCATTCAGGGTGCATTTATTAGAATGTTTTAATCAAACTCTAGTTTATGTTTCTGGAAAGTCCAGTTGTGTTGGTTTAGGTGTGAATGTTTAAATCAAACTGATTAAGACCAAAAGATCAAACTCTGGTCTGCCTGCCAACCTCAGTCTTGGATGTGCTGAAGTGAGCTCTGGTGCGGTTTGAATGTGAATGCCTAGTGGATCTGAGATCACTTCAAAAACAGGAAGCAGACTACACCGCAGGGCATTCTGGGTAAATACAACCAAAACAAATGCACAAGTGGTAGAAAATGTCTAGTGGTCTTTAAAGTCAAAAGAGAAATTGTACAACAGCTAAAATCTCCATGTTTGTTTACATTTTGTATGGAAGGAAGTTGCTCTCAGTGTCTTCCTCAGAGGTTCTTGGTCAGGTTGCTAAAAGGGTTTGGGTCATTCATGGATGGATGGATGGATGGATGGTTGGATGGATGGATGGTTGGATGGTTGGTTGGTTGGTTGGTTGAACTGTAAACAGTTCAGCTGTAAACTGTTGAACAGTTCTTAAGCTGCACGCCGCTGTTGAACTGAGCTGCTTGATTTTTGAAGGTCAATCCCTGCAGACGCTTCCATTCCACACTGCTAACAAAATAGAAAATCCAAATAAGTCATGAGCTTTAGATCCAAGAAACAAAAACCTGGAGTTGTTGGTGTACAAATAAAATGTGTCATTTAATATCTCTGAGTTTTATTTTTATATTTGTAGAATGAGTGAATGATCAAATAAGTACAATTGCAAGCAGTAAGCAATGCTTTCTGTAGCATTTCAAGATATGAAATTAACGCTCTAAAGACTAGACTCATCAATCAGATGCAGAACCGGAGCTCTGATGAGTGTGTGTGTTCTGTGCTGTCTGGCATTAATTTAGGTCAGACTGTGCAGAGAAGACAACATTCACAGGAAGCTGACCACCAGGGAGAAAGAAATGCAGTTATTACTGTGTGCTCACCCAGTCAACACGCACATTAGGCTCAGGATGTGTGCTAGCAAGGCATCTTTACACATGCTAGAGCAATCATGTCTTATAATTCATGTGTGTGTTTTTGTGTTTTGCTTGGATTATTTTAGATTTCAAACGGAGTCAAACAATTTACTGAGAGGAGAAAGAACTGGATAAAATAAAGTAAAGAGCAGGAAAGATAGCATTGCTTATTAAAGTGAAGTAAACAATACAGAAATAAAGACGTAAAGCTGTTAGAAAACACAGCTTCCTACTACATCAACCTACCGTCAGTATCTATTAGGGTCTTTGCATTTCTATGACTTTCATCCACATGTTAATAACCGAGGCTGGTTAATAAGCCATTGTTTAATCTATCAGTCAGTAGAAGCTGACCAAACTCAGTTGGCACATATCTAGTGTATCAAAAATAAACATAAACTGCTTAGGAACTTATTAAAAATTCAGTGTTTGTGAATTAAATATAAAACCTTCTTCTGGTTTGCCCCACAAAGAAGTTTACCATTTTGTTGCTTTTTATGTGAGACTGATTAAAAAACCACAAACATATATTATAATTTAAAAAAAATCAATCTAAAAGTTTTGTTTTTCTTGATCTGTTTCAAGTTTCAACCAAATTTCCACATTTAATATCCAGGGACATTTCTAACTGCGGTTCTTAGACAGCAGTGTTTTCACAGTAAAAAAAAAAAAAAAGACTCATTAAATGTGTTTTGAAAGCTTGGCGTCTCTCTTTGTCGACACTTTTGGTGCTTCGTAATGTTTTAGTAAATTGTTCTTGTTGTTTTGTTTGGAGCCACTGGAGAAAAACATCTTAGCTTAATGTAATCTGAATACCAAACTCATTACTCTGCTCTGACACATTAACTCCTCTGTGTTGGGACATTTCTCTGTTTTGAACCGACAGTTATTACTCTTCACCCATAATATTTCTTTAATGCATCTAAGCAATACATTTTACAATGACTTAATAAATGCAGCTGATTTGACTTTTACAAGGTGATATTAATACCACAAAGATGAATGCTCAGACATGAACTTCCTGCAGCTGCTAATTGTGCTGCGCAGCAAAAATCAGCTGCATTTATTAAGTCATTGTCTAAAACAAGAAATCTTACTCTTTTTCTTTTGTCTTTTGAATGAAGCTGCATCTATCAGCCTCAGTAGGGTTCCAGCTCCCACACTGGGGATGAGTGTTATGCTTGTTTTAGTAAAAAAAATGCTTTGGTTATTAATTGGTATAAATAATATATTTTAAGCCACGTAAAACTGCGATAATATATTTGCTCTGATTTCTTTATAGTACGAGATTTTCCAAACTGCATGTTTGCTACAGACTCTGTGCTGTTTAACTGAATCTCTCAAAAGGACTTTGTTTTTCAACATTGTTTTTTCAACCAACAATTTACTGATATTGATTTATTGATATTTCTGCTGCCAACCTCATATTTATTTTGAACAAAGAAATTTTAACACGCCTGCTACATAATGCTACATCCACTTCCTGTCCAACATGGTGGTGTAAAACTCCAGCCTTTGTCAATCCACAGCCTCTTTTTTTACATTTTCTTTCATTTTAAATACATGCTCCGGCTGTTTAATTAACAGAGTTTTTTCCTTAAATACCAGGAGTAGGTCTGTTGAATATTGATTTGTAAAATTAAGACTAAAGAACTAAATCAGAGTAATAACATCTGTGAATACTGCTCTTAAAATAGCCATGGATGATTTGACAAAATGACTGAACATCTCTCATCCTCTTGTCTTATTTTCTAAAAATAAACAGTTTATCCCTGCCTGCGTAATCCTTCTTATTTCATCTCTTTGTTGCTCAGTCACCCACATATTCTTAGCTTCTGTTTTTTCTTTTTTTGTTTCTTTTTATTTGCATATTTCTGAACACTTTCTCTCTAGGCTTAACCTAGCCTGTCTCATCCGTTAGTGTGTACCTCCCTCTCTCTCTCTCTCTCTCTCCTCTCTTGGGGGTTGAGTGGTTGTAGCGTAAGCGCCAGTCATCTCTTATCATCGCCACTGTATTCCCTGAGTGTTCAGCAGTCCACATCTCTCCCTCTGTCTCCTCCTTTCTCCATCCTCCTCTAATCTGTCAGTGTTTGTCTCTCTTCACTCTGTCGTGGATGTTACTCTGAGGAGGAAAAGTCAATGTCTGCGGTCATGTTTTGCGGTCTGAAAAGAGACATTGGGGCAAATAGTGTGGGTGAGTTTGTTTTTGTATTCTGATGCAGAAATACTCTTTGTAGAAGAAGAATTCTGTCATTAAAAAAATGACATAAGTGATGGTTGGCATGTTCTAGTTTGGATGTTATTGCAGTGTATCTGAGACGCTGTGGGTGGTGCTGTTTTCTTTTTTCATGTAAGATGTCTATAATCTATTTCACCGCTGTGCATCTAAAAAAGCTTAGGTTTTAATGCCTGGGATGAAAGTATGACTTTGCTCTATGGATGTGTGTCAGTTCTACATGACCTGACATGTAAAACTGAAAATGATTTATTACCAATAACCGTATTGATCCAATCCACCTTTTCTCATTGCACAGTTTTTCACCGTATTCTAAAGTTTACTGTGTTTAATGTTTTCTAAGAGATTTATTTCTTATTTTTCTTGGGAAAAGACAAATTAAGCCCACTTCCAAAACAATCAAAACCCAATGAGTATATTCATATTGTTTTAAAAATGTTTGGGTTTCCAAAGAATTTATAATATTTCACAAAGGAGGGGCTGCAGCTTGGAATAGTGACACAGTTAATATGTTATTATTATGACATTATACGGTGGACAGAGTTTTTCAATCTTATGACTATTTAATATCAGTTTTAGCCCTACTGGAAATTAGAAAGAGTTTATATAAATAAAATGAAATGTGGAATAAAATGTAATTTTGGTTGAGTTATAAATCAGGACCAGGTGCATTTTTACCATCAAAAAATGCTAAAATTTCACAGGCTAAGTTACATCAGGTTCTCATAATTAGAGCAGTAATACTTTGTATTTTGAAGGAGGCGTAGTGAGGTCGAATGGTCTGAGGCCTTCTGCAGATGGACAGTTGGTCATGAGTCTGGTAAGATGTTTAAAAAGAACAGCTGCCATCTTATCCATCTGACCGTTCCAGCCAGTTCAGCACAACAGCAAATCCCAAGATGCTAAAAAAAATCTCCAAACACCCTAAAATGTCACGGTGGGACATGAACGATGTGCATGAATGATACCTTTAGTCTGAAGAATGACATTAAGCCTTGTGGGTCTTTGTGGGAACGTCTAACTACTGCTGTGCAGTCAGCTTGTTGAATCATTTTGGAAACATTTTGAGGATATTTGGATCAACTAAATCTTTTTAAATTATTGATAACATATATGCTTAATTTTTCTCTGTAGCTCCTAAACTTACACTAAAAACTAAAAAGGATGAAACTTTTTCTTTTATTATTCTAACCAGTGGTACTTTTGGCATGAATTTCACCACTTTCTACATTCTATCATCTATTTTCTTTTCAGGAATCTGTAGAATTATTCACTTCGGGTTTGACCAGTCTGTATCTGGCACTTGTCTTTTTCCCCAGCTGTGCATCAAAGGATCCTTTTTTCAGTGCAGAATAATCCAGTTAAAGCTTGATGAGTTGAGGTATTATAGAGTTGATCCAATTCAGTTTGTGTATGTAGTATTACATTATGCATCCAGCCTTTGTTGACTAAGTATTTTTGTCCAACTCGTTATGATTCCCCCTGGACACAGATGCAGGTAAAGATTCTTGTTGTTTAAATCAGAAGCTGCTACAGATATTCCCATAGCAGCATGCAAGTAATATAATCACTATGAGATTGTGCTTATTTGATACTGTAAACACTCAAACACTCCCCTTGCTGAGCTTGTCTGGCCACCTATTCTGGTCTATTACCTTTACAATTCAAAGAGCCATTTTTGACTGTCAGTCTTCATTAAAAATCCATTTAGGCCCATCAGTGTAACCTGAACTGTTGAAAAAAGACAACTTATAATTTCCACAATATAATATCCTTATAATATGCAGTAAAGGGAATTTGTAGTCATTTTTAAAGAAATTCACCTTATTTCTATTTTTAGGTTTTAAAAAATAAACATTTTTTTTACAGAAATTAAAAAGCATCAAAGTGTGATCATCTTAGCATTCTCACCCAAATGTTAGGACGTGTCTGTTCTGCCCGACCTGAAGCAGGACTCCAGTGGTTCTTGTGAAACCACGTGTCTTTGAACTGATTTCTAAAGCAGTGTGTTGACCCATGCCTTTAATCCCTGCAGATCAAAGCACAGTGGAGTGTTAAGGTAGAAACCTGTGGAGGGTTTCAGAAAACCCAAAACACGTTTAAATCAATCAGTACATCCAGTTTCATGTAGGATACTGAAGCTTTTGTAATGAAGCTGCTTTGAGGTGAGGAAATTAGCAGATTCCTTCCTTTAGTGCACTTGTGTAGCCTGGTCAGTTTCTTGTTAAAAACCGTGTCTCTTTTGAATTACAGGAGAAATGTTGAAATTTAAACCTAAACACTGTTTTTCTTGTGTTTCGATGTCTTTGGATAGCAGCAGCACAGCATGAGGAGACTTGTTGAACGTAAAATGCCACCAGGAGTTGCAGCCTTTACCACTGAAGCCCTGGTTCATGAAGCTCTCTGGCATTTTAGCTGTTAGATGCTGAAGTCCAGCTGCTGTAGCATGTACTCTACCAAGAAAGGATAACCGTTTTTGCCAGCCCCACCATTTGTGGCTTCGCATGCCATGAAAGCTAAGATTCAAAGCAACAGAATGTGATACAGCACTGATTTAGCTTTTTCCATATGCAGCAGGGTGTATTAATAAGGTGAGGCCCGTCCTATTTCATGCCCTGATGGAGCCGGTGGGTGCTATTGCCTCAGAGACTAACTAAGCTGATAACAGTGATGGAGGCTTATAAAGCCGGTTTCATTTTTCAGCTTTATGTGGAAAGCTGCTCTTTAGAGGTTTCATATTTCACTGCATGCTTTGTTAAACATCTGCTGCAGCTGAATTTTATTATCATAAAGGGATTTAAAGGAAGGTCCAGAGATCAACGGAATATTATTAAGAGCAACAAAATGTTCTTTTTTTCTTACACTGGTATTCTTATTAGTGATCCTAAATTCCCAGTAAGGGATTTATCAGCGTCTTGGTTTACAGATGACTTGATCCACATAATTTCCTGAGCATTATTGGTCTGACGCCAAAGAGAATTTAGAGTCTGTGAGACGGGGAGTGTGTAGGACGCCATCATAATTTGTGAACGCTGCCTGCGGTTCTCTCTGCTGTTCCCTGCAAACTTCATTTTCTTTATCTTCTGGATTCCATCGTTTTCCAGCATGACGTCTGTTGGATCATTATGAGCCTGACGATGATGCGGGAAAGATGTGAACCGTTACGCAACTGTTAAAAACTTGCAAATAAATATATTTCTAACAAAAATGTTCATCCTGCTGTGATAAATACAAGATTTAGTTATAGATGAAGATTTTTTACACGTTTCTGTCGCCGTCTGCATCAGGTGAAGCTCCCCTCACACCCTCATTTACATTTTTAGTCATTTAGATTATGTTCTTACCTTAAGCGGCTTACAAGCATTGCAGGTAAATCATGGCAGAGTGCGGGGGATCAAACCTTGTGACTCATTAAAAAAAGCCAATGTCTTTTCCCTGATAAATCCCTCTTAACTCTCATTTAAAACGTTCCCCTCCGTCTTCGGTTGCCGACCCTGTGATGAACGCTGTCACCCGTTAACAGGATATCGTGTTGGATCAGTGGCTCCGACATGTTGGCAGAAAGAGGCTAAACTGTAACTTCAAAGCGGTTTTGATGCTTTGTTTTTTTTTCCTTCTCAGCACCTGCCAGGCTGTTTTTCCTTCTGTACTCATTGGAGCAGCTGATAGATGCTCCATTGTTTGATTTTCATCGCCCAACATATAGGTTTTCTTTCAGTTTTTCTGGCATCTTCAAGGAGAATTTCAGTTCATGTTATTTGAAGAGAAACAGCCTGAAAAACATCACATTCAACATTCTTTCATCTGGACTGTCCATTCTTTGCTTCTTCTTTTTCTGATCAATGAAAAAAAACTATTTCTTTCAAAGTGAACAAAAATGAAACTTGATTAATTTGTCTTGGTAAAGTTCTTGAACATAACAAAACTGCATGCAATCTCTATAATGGAGCAGTCATTTTTGTAAAATAACTTTTGTCACATTGCTAAGAAGCATTACATTACAAAAAAATTGTAATGTTGCCTTTTTTGTAGCAACCCAACGGAAGCAGAGATTTAGAAGGGAACGTATGTGGTAACAAGTAAGGAGTCATTCATTTGTCATTTTATACTCACTGACTACTTTGCTAGGAGGGCCTTACTAACTCCAGTTTGGACCTGATTTTGTGTCAGACAGTCTTAATTCTTCATGTTGGAGACGCCACAGTGTCACAAAAAACGGTTTTAGAGATTTTGGGCCAAACTGACACATTCCTACCACACTGTTGCTGCAGATTTCTTAACTCCACTTCTAACCTGTGTTTCCATCAACGTGTCTGCAAGGGCATTTTGAAGTATTCCATTAAAAAACGTTGATTAAAAACTGCAAAATTTAGCAAAAAACGTTTTTGCATTCGCTTGAGGTGGTTTTTGGCCCCCAGAGTTTAGGTGGTAAAGAAGAATTTTAAACGCATTTGCCAATTAAGTTCTGACTTAGCAAACGCCTCATATAACTGATCGTCTGTTTCCACTGTTAGGATCATTAGAACTGAATTTCTTTTTCTCTTTCTGGTGATGTACAGCATGAAACATCGCCAAAGTTAACATGACAGAATAATTATAACTTGGTTCCTGAAAACCTGCCTCTGTTTCACTCTGATTTTTGCTCTATGCTAGTTTTTAACCTCTACTTCCTGTTTATTCCAGCCTCACGTATCATCAATGTCTGATAAAATGACCTTTAACCTGGCTGACTCCCTCCAAACCAGCAGATGGATACATGCCAAAGTCGCTTTTTCTTTTGGCATATGTTTTAATTCATAATGTGTAATAGTAATAATATGCAATATCTAGTAACATCTGCAGAATATCTATAGAATGTACTTATATAAAAATATGTATTCTTGGTTTACTCTTCATCTCACGTCGGGTTGTATCTGACGTGAGACGACTAGCACTTCTCATCATAACATCCTTTCTACTTCAGGATGTTTATCGTCATGTTAAGTTGTTCCATCCTGCCTACTTGTGTAGTTTCACCTACTAAAAATCATTTGATGATCCAACTTTTGATTAATATACATCACCTGTGACTCTCTGGGCAGCTGGAGCCCATCATGGTCTCACTCATCACTGGCTCTCAAGCAGAAAATAATCAGACATTCAGGATCAAATCTGCCAAAGAAAACCTAAGCATATAGAAATTGTAAAATTAATTAGAGTTATGTAATGAGCTTTTTGAAACCAAGATAATAAATTCATTTTTCACAAAAAAAAAAAATCTAATTAAGACAAAGAGTGGCCACAACTTTCAGAAAGCAAATCCCAGAAGCTGGTCAGAATTATGCACAAAGCTCCTGTTATTATCATAATGGAAGCCCTTTTTCAGAGCCAAGTGTCTCCTTCAGCACCCAGCCCCTCTGGTGATTGAATGCTTTTTGTGTTGAGTTTTCAAAGTTTTGCAAAAAGTCTAGACAACAAAGAAAAAAGCATGAGATCATTAGAAGTGAAGTGGTGATCAGACCCATCTTCCATCCCCACCCTCCTCCTTTTTCCACCCTCGATACCAGATCTATACAGGCTGCAATTAACCACAACAGACAAGCCATTAAGCTCTCTAATTACTGCTTGTTCTCTCCATAGATGTTCAGTATGTGTGGGCTGAAGATCCACGTGTAAGGTTTGAGGATGAGAGGGTTTGCAGAAATTTTGTGGACTGAACATGTATTATTCCCAACATCCAAGCTTTTGTTTGTGCTTCATGGTTCAAATTTTCTGTACTGATTATTTAGTGAATGGGGTCTCCAGTGTGGGGGTGTGCTTGTGTGTGTTAAGGAGTGGAAGTGGGGGCTGAGATAACCACATTCGAACTGTTTGTCAGCACCATCCCAGACAATGGTTAATTACACTGCTTCAGTGGCTGCAGAATCATAATCGCTGCAATCATATGCCTTGGTATTCAGTAACTCAGAAAGCTCAGTCAGGTCGGTAGGCGTGTGTGTGTGTGTGTGTGTGTTCACACACAGGAAACACTCTGACACTTAAGACAGAGTGTTTCCTCTTAAACACGTGGAAGAAAGCATGTAAGTTCTTTAACTAGCAGGTGTTAACGTTGATCTTAATTTGTTAATCTGACAAAATCAAGACTTCATTTAAAATATTCATAATAAAGGGGCCAGGACTCATCCAGCCATCCATCCAACCATCCATCCATCCATCCATTTTCTTACACCCTTGTCCCTCATGGTGTCAGGAGGGGTGCTGGTGCCTCTCCAGCACCCCTCTTGGGCGAGAGGCGGGGTCACCTGCACAGGTCGCCAGTCTGTCGCACGGCAGGCCAGGACTTAATTTAAATTAATTGTTTTTTTGAACTAATAATGGATTCTGTTTAAAGAGGCCGACCCTGTACCAGTTTTCTGTACAAATGTTCACATGATTCTTAAGTTTAGAAATTAGTTACGTGTAATTAAACATTGTATTTGTATCTAAATGTCCTGCATTCAAGCAAACATTTGATCTCAGCCACGTATATTAGTAAAGATCTGAATTCTTCAAGTTGAGGTTTGGGAAAGTGAGAAGGTTAAAATCAAAGCTTATTTATGCATAAGAGCATTATCCAAAAGTCAGGAGGTAAAACTCCAAAAGTGGTGAACTCTTAACAACCTGCTGCATCCAGGACATTTGTTACTTCTTTCAAACCGTTTGGATATTTTTAAAAGGCATTTTCATAATTAATAATATAATTTGGGTATCATTGATGCAAACTCTACGCGTATATGTTTTATGGAGTAGAAATGTGTTGCTGTTTTTTTTTTCTTTCCTTCTTCGTTGGTTTCCATGGCTCTTTGGTGAAAATTGACTTACTTATGTCACATTTTAGAAAATTTCCAAACTCCTGTGAATGCAGTTTTGGATTCTTATGCTCTGAAACTCTGTGAGTAAATCTGTTATCTCCTCGGAGAAAAGGTGCTGCGCTTCCATCCGCCTGACTGTTACTGATTTTCTGTCTTGAGTTGAAGTTAACAACTGAACAGCAGTCTAGTCTTTAATCCATTAAACCAGATCATTTCAGCTCAAACATATTCAGGACCGAACTGACGAACAATGCAGTGAAAACTAAGGTTTGCGTTAGTAAGATTCCACTGTGACCCATTTTAAAGTCTGAGCTGAGGGTTTTAAGTGAACATGGATATTTTTAGGGTTCTTTGTTCTTCTTGCAAATCTCTTTAAACATCACCAAATGCAGCTCTTTGGTTGTTTTTCTTGTTGATAAATAATTAGAGAAACTAAGCCTTTGGTAAACAAATAAAAACTTTTGTAACATAATAAATACATGAGGAAAAACCAGTATATGTGAAAGGACTGTGATTATCAAACAGAGGCAGTATGATAAGTCTCAGATATCAGAAGTATGGATTTAATCAACTATTTTACCAAAAATAAAAATAAGTAATCTCTAATATTCTGTACAGTGTAACAATCTGCATATTGTTAGATTGAAGTTTTAAACATGTAGTTGTGCATCTCATTTCATCTATTCAAATTTCCCTTTATGTCTTCCTCCCACCCAAAATAATAATAATGTGTGTGTGTGTGATGTGTAAGTCCTGTGGAAAATAACTGTGTGTTTTTCAGTGATATCCACTGAAAAAAACAAACAAATAATACACACTTTTTATTCAACAAAATTATGCGACATCATAATAACTGTCTGTCAGAATAAGATCGTACATAAGAACTGCCTTTTGTGTTTTATCCATACAAAACTGTTTTTGTGTTGGAGTGAATTGTTGTTGACTACCTCCAGCTCTCTGTTGGTGCGCTCCATTGTCTGCTTAATGGGTTTTTGGTAACCTTGAGCTAGAATGTAAAATAAGTTCATAAATATGCATGGCAGGATGTGTAAGGGAGCGAACTTTGGTAATTGTACTCTGGACCTTGAGGGAATCAGAAAGGATTACGCCTCCTGTGGGAAATCTGCTTGTCAGACTGCAGGTTTGTACATAAGTCAGATGTTGGTCAGCTTATCTAAAGACTGCATCAATGTATTGCCAGTAGTCACAGATAATTATATTTTTCTCCCTGAAACTGCTGTTGCTTTTCAGTCAGATTCATCATAAAGTAACAACATATTCTGAGGTGTTCTCACGTTTCTGTTTCAGGGATTTTAGGTTAAAAATTCATATTCTTAACGTCTGACTTTCCTTCCTGGACCTTTCAGTCCAGAAACACAAGACAATGCAGATAAACAGAATTATTTTTGGCAAATTGCATATGCTTTCCAATAACTTGTTGAACTGGTCTTTCAGAAACCTTAAAATACTTTGTTTTAGATATCTGAGTGGATTACTTCATGTGTTCTTAATAATAAAAGGAATCAAGTAACATTTAAAGGGCATCCCAGGAAGTTCTTTTGCTAAAGCAGGACAGACTGTTGACTTGAATGAACAAAATGAGACATTAAGCTACACAGTTCTGTGAGACAACTGCCCGTCCGCAGGGAAGCTGGAGGGAAACTCATGTTCCCTTCAGAGGCCTGTGTCACCAGTAGAGCCTCGTTCCCACAAACCACTCTGTCACCTGAAGTTGTGCTTCACATGCTTTTGGAAAGGCTTTTGGGACACAGCAGAGCACTGTTGTGTCACGTATGTATTCATTTCAGACAGACACAAATTCATCCATACAAATCAACACAATCGGTGCAAAGCAGCATGTTTTTAACTGACAGATTTGTTTTTGCCTCTCTCCATCCATTCAGCATGTATCTTTTTGTGTTTTTTACTATGTTATTAACGTATTTTGGTTTACTTTTTTTTTTTTTGTCCAGATAGGATTCTAGAGATTTCAAATTAAATAGAGAAACAAGGCATGCATGGACAAACTTCTTTTTTCTTAATTAGAAAAGCACAACACATTTAAGACGAGAGGGAGGCGCTGATACAAAGGGGGAAGCTCAGGCCAGGTTTTCTACTCCTGTTGTATGAATTATTTATTACAGCTTGGAAAACACATAAAAAGCTTCAGTAGAGAAATATTTTCTTGCACCACATTCATTGAAGAAAAACTGTTTTTCTACAATGGATTTTGTGTAGAGGCTCAGAAATCCTGACCTCATGCTGCAGCGGTTCAGATTTAAATAATTATGCCTACTTTATGTTCCCATATACATGTTTTTTATGGGCTTTTGTTGGTTTTACTCTTTTGTTGGCTTTGGTTAAATGCTTTTTAGTAGGAGGAGGCGTAAAAACGGCTCCTCTTTTGTAAATGTTGCTGATGTAGGAGGTGCAGTGACCAACTGGGCAGCTGCTTCTAGGATGTTCACTATAAATGATGGAAGAATTTCTTTACTACATATTGGAATTTATAATTCATAAAGAACATAATGCATTATGTAGGGAATCACAATCTGTGTTCTTTAAGTTATCTATTTTATCAGTCTCCTTTATAAATTACATATTTGATCTTTTCCGTCTCAACTCTGTAAATAACAAACCTGAAAGAAATAAATTATATTTCTTGTTCATTTATGTTCTATGGAAGTGAATGAAGTCAGTAAATAACCGAAACTTATTTTTTTAAAAGTTACAAACTGACTTTTCAACATAAATTGATTAATTTAGCATAACTAGTCACTTATATTATATTATGTTATGTTTTTAATGATCAAGTTAATGAACAAACATACAGAATTTTGATGGGAACCAAGAATTAACATTTAGGATATAATTAGCTTCTGGTATGTCGAACTTCATCAAGAGCAAATTGTTTCTCCTAATAAAAATTCAAACATCTGTGTATAATTTATATTTTCAAATCCTCGTTTCAGTTTTAGGAAAGTTTTGGAGAAGTTAAATAATGAAGTCAGAAGTAGAACCACCCTGATCGATCAGTTTGATTCAGGCGCCTCTGTTTCCCAGTTTGGGTTTCTGAACCATCGACTCCCAGCCGTGCAGGAACTGGACTCGGCTCTGGCAGCTTTTCTCTTTCCTCTGAGCGCGGAGCTGGCAGGCGTTTGGTTCTGGGTCACAGTCTGGACTCTCTCTGGACTCAATTGGTTTCAGTTCCAAAACAGCAGTTTTGCAGAATAAATTGGGTTCTGTCTCTGTGGCAGCTTCACAAAGAAAAAGCAAAACAAAAGTTTCCTGGAACTGTAAAGATTTCAAAGAAATTCTGAAATATGTTTCGCACTTTTCTGACTGATTAGTCATTGATTCATTTAAAACAAACTTAGCTGTGTTTTTTACTGGTTAGCCTTATGTTGTCTCATTGTTCAGGCATTTTCTTTGATTTGTGAAATAAAAAATTATTCAACATATTTCCATTGATCTATCTAGCAGAAACTGTTAGTGTGATCCTAATAAACCAAGAGAAAAACTGCACTAAATATTATTTTTGCTGTTAAGCATAATGATGTAACCCAATATATGTTTTATAGGGTCACTCAGGAACAGCACAGAGAAATGACCCCAACATTGTGAAAAATTAAGCATAACAGCGTTAAATTTTCTTCTGGAAAGTGTCATTTGTTCTGTCGCACAGCAGGCGAAAGTCATTACTGTCTCTGCTTGAAAAGAAACTGGAGCTACAAGCATTGTGCTGCTGGAGGAGGTAAATCTGGCCTGACGCTTCATCTGCAACCCAACCTGTTCAGCTACCTGACAGTGCCAGCAGTCATTAGTCTAATCACATTCAAATTATTCATTGCGAGACGTTAATTTATCAGGCTGGGTTGGGGGGAAACGAGGGGAGAGGCAGAACAAACGACTCTCAGCATTATTTTGAGAAAGATAAAAGATAAGCAGTATTGAACGACCATGTGCAAAGCCATGAAAAACCTTACAGTGATGAATAATACCTCAGCGGTAGAAACAGACAGGACATGTTTGCTGTTTCCAAAGAATGAGAGCTGAGAGTTGGTGGGGGTAAGGTCTGACTAAAACACAGGAAGACGGATAAATTATCCCTGATACCCGTTTAAAGGTAAAATATGTGCCTTGTTTTCATACACATGATGGACCCACGGCCAAATATTAGCCAGCCAGATAACTTATGAATGTGGTTCCAAACTAAAAAGAAACCACACAATATATATTTCTTTTATTTATTGTGCCTTTGAGGAGAATGTTCAACAACAATAACATGATCTGTTTGCTTCTGCAGATGAAAAGGAGATGTTCTAAACCGAGCTATGCATTGTGGCAAAAGGAACGTAGTACGTCGAATTACATTAATCACGACGGTTGAAAACCTTAAACATTTTATTCGTGGTTTAAAAGTCTATTATTTTAGAGTCACTGGTTAAATTTAAACTTTACATTTCATTAAACAATTCTACAGAATGCAGTTACTCCTTAGAACAAACATGATCTGTCTGAGATCCGGTGTGTGAACTGAAGATGTTGGACACTAACTTCACATCGTCACAAACTCACTAACTTTTAATTTTCTTCATATGTGTTAAACTCGTCAAACATTTGGTTTAATTCAGTTTATCTGTGTAGTAATTCACAACAGAACTCACATCATTTATGTTTTTACAAAAACATAAATTCAATCTCATCATGTTGTTATTCAGCCAAGCGTTCATGTCTAACTTAGAAAACTAAAGAGATTTAACAAACGTTTCTCTCATGCGTGTTGCTTAGTGGCAGCTTCAGAATAAACAGCCTTTCTCAGCCAACAAACGCTTGAAAATATGTTGCTGATTCCTTCCAAACTCTGCCATTAGTGTCTCGGTGCCACAGCCAGATTTAAAATGCAGTTTTATCTGCTAAATAGTATCAAAAATGCATACATAGTTTTGCAGGTATATAAAATATGTTTATGTGTGAGCTGTGCTGCAAGTGTCGCTGATTATCATGCAGCTTAAAGTTTAATAGATGAGAAATAGCTTATGAATTTTAAAACTCACTGAAAGCTTCTGATGAAGCCGAAGTTGAGAAGTAGGACAAATCCTCTGCCCTCAGAGTTGCAGCAACAGCTGCAGCAGCAGCAGCAGCAGCAACAGCCGCAGCTGCAGCAGCAGCAGCAGCAGTAGCAGCAGCTGCAGCAGCAGCAGTAGCAGTAGCAGCAGCAGCAGCAGTAGCAGCTGCAGCAGTAGCAGCAGCAGCAGCAGTAGCAGCAGCAGCAGCAGTAGCAGCTGCAGCAGTAGCAGCAGCAGCAGCAGCAGCAGCAGCAGCAGCAGCAGCAGTAGCAGCTGCAGCAGTAGCAGCAGCAGCAGCAGTAGCAGTAGCAGCTGCAGCAGTAGCAGTAGCAGCAGCGGCAGCTGTAGTAGCATCAGTTCCATCCTCAGCTGTCAAACTGAGCTGCAGAGTGTGGGATGGCAAACACTTAGCAATCCTTCGTATGAAAGATTAGCTTAACACAAAAACTTTGACCAAAAATATGCTTGACAATACATCCCCGTTAGGCCGTAAGTAGACTAATTAGAAGAAACTGCAAAACAAACATTGAAAATAGTAAAATCAGATTTGATTTGCAGAGTATGGAAGTAATATCTTTCCACATAAATGAAAGTTGTCTTTCTAAGAACCAGTGAAAATACATCAGGACTTTACAGAGCCTCCAGCAGGTGGGTCATTCCAGCGCTGGCTTTATATTTCATCATTGTTCTTCATCGGTAATGTCCTCCTGTTGGAGTCATTGAGAGGATCTTCCAGCAGGTCCTGGAACAGCATGTACCTGTAATGAAGCTGTTAGGCTGTGCAGAGTACCTGGACTTACCTTTAGGAAAAGTTTAAGAAGGCTCACTAAATGCAAGTTCAGTCCCTGCCTGCTGTGAGCGCGCCTCCTGGATGAGTTATTGTGTTTATGTGCTGTTGGATGAGCAGTGGTAGATAGAGATGAACTGATAAATACACCGACATATTTTCACACTAACTTGATTGCAATTTTATGTCTAAATATTTATTAACAGATCATTTTAACTATAAAGTTTTGTCACAGGGTGGCTCCTTCTCTCCTCTCATCTATGTTCTATCAAATATTAAATAAACTCAATTATTAAAGGAGTGGTCCATGGTCCATCCCAAAGATGGCGGCTCCAACAACAACCACGAGGAATGGGTTACTCACCTCACCATGGGTTACCAGTTTTTGAAGGAACGGCAATAAAATGCTCCAACTCCGGTCCAAGAGTCCGGAGTTGGAGCTCACGAGTGTGGTTCGGGTCTGCAGCTCCAAAAACCAAGCAAAACGTCCAGGAAAGTCTGTAGCTCCAGCTGGTTAGCAAGAAATAACAATCCAGACGTAGCAGCTGGCACGTACACGTCGGCCCACCAGTCCATCGCAGCCAATCAAATTGCTAAAACTTGATTTTGCTCCCTACTGACCAGTAAGGTAGATACGAGCAAAATTGATGCATTTACTGGCGGTGGTAAATAACAGCTATTAACAAAAACGCTACATTTACTGCATGTTTTAACCCAACAGAAAATACTTGTGTATTTTTTAATGTTTAGGACTTTTACAGTGTGTAAAGCCTCCAATATGTGAGTGTAAAACATTAACCAAGTTAAGTTTTTATGTGTTCATTGTGAATGTTTCCTCCTTTCCTTCATTTTCTTCATCTTTCAGCATTTTTTAAAGTATAATATCTTTGTTTTATACTAGTTTTATATGTGAAAATTGGTAGATTTAATTTCACCCTTCAGCCTTTTAACTGTCTGTGTCTGAAAGTATCTTTTTATTATGACAACAATTGAAAAAGCAAGTTTAAGATATGAAAACGAAAAAAATAATGCAGAGCATTGTTATGAAACTCAACACACTGCTGTGTCTGTTCCTTCTAGATGAGGGGCCATATGGAAAAACAAAGGATATCTCTGGACCAGAACACACCATGACTTTGAGAAGGCACAGTATACCAGGTACATGACACCTCTGTCACTTAAAACCTAACAAAAATAATGGGTGTTGAATTTACAAAAATATATCAGAAACTGATTGACTTCAGGTTAGTGTGATGAATGGACGAGTGGCCAGCTGAAATGTTTTCTAGCCCATTTCTAATCATCGTTAAGTAATGGTGAATTAAGGCTAACTCCAGATAGCTATAGCTCCACAGTCATGTCATGAGCAGATGTCCATTTATTAAGCATTTGTTCATCATTTAGAAAGGCCTGTTTCTGTTAGGTACCCATTACATTAGACCTCTGGTATTTACAGGGCTTAGAGAATAGATAAAATAAATAAATTGAGAAATCCTCTAATAACTTAGCCTTATTTTTATTGTCATTGCACAAAGAATCATACAATTGGCAATGAAATGTCCTCGCTTTTATTTGTAGAATTTTACTTATGTTTACGTTAATGTGCCTTAATAATAGACAAACTTTCTACAAATAATTTGGAATCATGTTCCTAAGACAAATCTGCAAATATGTGAATCTGCAAAAACTGAACTATGAAAAGCAGGAGTCCACTGTATACAACTTCTTTAGACCTAAATTTGATTTTTTTTTTTAAGTAGAGCTATTATTTTTGGCACTAGTTTTGGGATGCTGTAGAAGGTTTATAGGGGAATGTGGTTCAGGTCTGACTTTAAATTAAAATGTTCATGCTGACATATTTAATGTGATAATAACACCTAAGAGAACAGAATCAGTAACATGAGTTATGGCCTTTTTAACACAAATCTATAAGAATTTCTTAGGTTATATGTTTCAAAAACAAAGAATTGTTCCATAAACATTGAGAAACATTTGTGATTAAAACGATCTTTTCTTTTACACCATCATGACTTTCCCATCACTCTGGTGACCTTTAATGTGAAACTGTGATTTCATACATCAACACTGAAATTCAACATTTACAGGGTAACTTGGATAATTTGTACCAACAAATTGTGAGCTGAGTTTCCAATGATAAAATAATTATAGTTACAAAGGAAAGCAATGCAGCCGAGTAGTAATCATATATCTGTCCTAACTTATAAAAAGAAAATATTTGTTCATAATCCTGTCTTTAAAATCTAGGAAATGTAATTCTCTTGACCTCTCTTGAGAACCACTTTGTCCTCTGTAGTATTTTTGCCGACATGATTAATCAAACTTTTAACCTCAGGAAATCTTGACTGAACCCAGAAACAGCTGTCCCTTTGGAGATAACGGTTGTTGTAGATCGGGTTATGAATATTGTGATGTCCCTGTTTGCACAGCAGTCTAATTAAGTGTGCAGGGAATTTTGCATTGAACAGTAGTTGGCTCGTTCTCTGTTGGAAGAGTGGGACGCTGCTTGTTTCCACAGAAGAATGATCAGAGGGGTTCAGTGAAAAGTTTTCCATGTAATCTTAACCTCAAACATCCTGCTAGTGTCAACATGGTAGTTAATATGCATTTATCGTTCCATAAAGGTAATTAAAAGTTTCGCATATAAATGTACTGTCTTACTTTATTAATTTTTAGATGTTTATTGAGCGTTATACTTTAAATACACTATTAATGAATGTCTACATACTCTGCAGTCTAAATTGTAATGCAGCTGTTAAATATGCAACTGAAATATCTTAATAAATATTGCTCACTTGGGGTGGATGTAAAGCAAAGGTTTAGTCCACAGTTTTAGCTTTCTATCATTTCAAAGCAAGTTTATATAAATGTAAAGGACTAAAATCATTTGTTGAATAAACCAAAGGCAACAACAGATCAGTAAAAAAAAAGTTTTATCTTTCCCGTTTTTCAGCTTTTGTTTAATCTGAAAGGAAGTGAAGGTAGCGTCCAATAACAAGTTTTTTTCTGTTGTGTATTTGGTTGTTCTGTGTACACTCTGTCTTTGTCTTCCTCTTGGCCGGATTGTCCTGATACGTGTCCTTGTGGGTGCATGCCTTTATGTTTTTGGTTAGAAGCTCTACGGGGGGTGACCATGGTGGAACTGGTGAAAAAAGAAGGCAGCACACTTGGACTAACCATCTCAGGAGGAACGGACAAGGATGGGAAACCACGGGTATCAAATCTACGGCCGGGTGGGCTGGCTGCCAGGTGGGTAACGTCATCATTTTTGGAAAAATATTTCAAAGCTTAAGCAAACATACAGCTACATCAAGCTACCCAATGAGTAATACACTCTTTTCATCAAGCATCATACTGTCCTTTTCTACCAGAAGACTCGGAAGAAAAAGCAGTTTGAAAGTGTAAAGTGACGCTTCCAACACAGTTTCAGTGAAAACCTTGTAAATACCCACCAAAGGCCTGGAGATCAATACTATTTTGAAGTTTTACTGATTCATTTTAATTGGGCATTTCACAAAGTGGAATGATTAAACAGCAAACGACAGTTAGATGCACGGCTGACTTATGCATGTGTGACTGTTGAGTGAATATAAACACTGCAGCATGTTGTGTGGTTTGATGCATGTTTTTCATACAGGAGTGACCAGCTTAATGTCGGGGATTACATCAAATCTGTGAACGGCATCAACCTGACCAAACTGAGGCATGAAGAAATTATTAGTTTATTAAAGAACGTTGGAGAGAGAGTCCTGTTAGAGGTGGAGTATGAGCTGCCCCCTACAGGTACAAATCACACTGACACTTTGACAACAAGCATGTCAGTATGCAATAATGTAATAGGAAGTTTTGTTCACTTAAAAAGATTCAGCTATGATTTCTTTTAATAAGCATGTTAACCACATGCTCTCTGAAGCCCATGTACATGAGGCAGCTCAGTTCTGAAATCCTTATGAGAAAAAAATTCAAGTGTTCGTATCTTACATAAGGACCTGAACACACACACCATACTTTCTGCTATAAGTAAACCCAAAATTATGAATCTGTTTGGCAGATTTAAATTTAATGTACTCTTTTAACTTGAACAACATTTTCATTGAGACTTTAAAGAATAGAGATGTGTGTCAAATATGATCCTACAATGTTCAAGATTTCATAACAAAATGGACAAAAGCAATCTTCTCATGTTTTACTTACATTTGATGTAAAAGAGGGTGCATGAATTATTCATAACATTTGCAAATTGTGAAAGCATTCAAGGTTCTGCACCTTTCTAAATGGTCCATGCTGCTCTAAGGCTCCCTGATTACCTTGATAAATCGGGAACAGCTGTTTCCATCGAGTCCACAGGTGAAAAACTGCAGCTCTCCACAGTCGGTTTGTTGCAAGTCAGGGCTAAAACAAAAGAGCTAACTCAAGAGTTCTCAAGTGGCGACAAGGTCGTTTCTAAATGTCTTAAAGGTCAAGTGCCCACAGTACAAAGTGTTAATAAACACTAGGGACAATTGTTGAATATCCATCCATACGTTCAATCATAGTGGTGGGGAAAATGGTTTGGACAGGTTGTTTATCCACATCAAGAATTTAAACCACAACGTCAGGCGAAGCATTTGGTTTTGGGAAACACTGGATGTTTCAGTGGTGAGAGAATGGTCAACCAACAAAAATATAAACACTGTGCATTGAAAATGAAAATATTTTCATTTATTGAGTTGAATAAAGATGACTACACATCTAAATATGCCAGAGGTATCAATAACTTTGGGCCTGTCTGCATGTACGTTATGCATTACGTCTGCAGGACTGTGACTCGCTTTGGAATATAAATTATAACATACTGAATCGTTCAATATGAATACATTTCCATAAAAATATGCCACCCCATTAATATTTAACTTGTACGACATTTAACTCAGGTCTTGATGCATATTTGCGGAACGCAGCAACACTCACAGATGACAGGAAGTTCATTTATTTCCTTGATTTTTCTGGACATTTCTAAGACTAAACGACCGTCACTGTAATATTTATGCATATCTGAACTAATCTAAACTTGTAAATTTTTAAAACAAACAGTTTAATTCTAAACTGTTTATTTTTCTTGAATAAATCATTAGTTTGTTTTTCTCCTCCCTCTGAAAGCACCAGACAGCACCTCAGGGGTAATATCGAAGACAATCGACATCTGTTTGCACAAAGAGGGAAGCAGCTTTGGTTTTGTCATGAGAGGTAAATGTCACCAAAAATGGCAACTTTAACAAAATTAATAACCTAATTTGTGATCCCAGGTTCCAGTTGTCAAACCTTGGATTCAGAAGGAGAAATTATTTATAGAAATAGTAAAGGAAGCATGGGAGTTTTAATGTCTGGGCAGACTTTAAACTCTCCATGTAGCTGTTTTACTATGTAATACATATGTATGTAATACTATGTAATAAAGTTGCAGTGTCCTGAACAGGTTCAGGATGTTTTGTCACTTATTTCAGAAAGTAAAACTGACGTATTAAACAAACATAGAGTAAAATATTCTACTAATTTTGCTGATTATGGCCTACAAATAATGAAAATCATGTAGAGGTAATACAGTGACTGAATAGTGGAGAACTAGCAACAGAACAATAAATAACATAACATCATTTTGAAAAGGTTTTACCTAAATGATCACATTTAAATGGATGCAAAAAGATCTTTATTTCACAGGGATTTTGCACAACATTACAAATGACTGAATATACTGCAGTTTGTTAAAAATGTCCAATTTCCACTCATTTGAGTCTGATGTTTTTCCTGCTCCTGTTTGCAGGTGGAACCCATGAAGACTGGCACAAGTCACGGCCCCTCGTGGTCACCTACGTCAGACCTGGAGGTCCTGCAGACAGGTACAGCTCAACATTTCATCTGATATTCAAACACATTTCTATGCATATGCAAACATATGGATACATGAAGAAGCACTTACAACTGCAGCCAGAGATACTTCAGTATAATGTGTCCTTTTTGGTTTTAGAAGTAAAAAGGGGGAAAGTAGTGTCTGATAAATCAGAACCCTCCTAAAATATGAAGGTAAAAAGTCAATGATGTCTTATTTGGAGTCACAGAGAATTATTTGTGCCCTCAGACCAATAACAGCCTAGAAATAACATTGTCCTCTCCTGTGACCATCACCGGAACGTCGACAACTATGTGTTGCTCGTAGCTGTTGCAGCATGATTCATCTCTGTTCCTTTAATGCTGTCATCATGCATCTGTCCCGGGCTTCATGTTTAAGTAATACTCCACGACATTTCCATATAAATGTCAGTTTTGTAGCAGCAATACAGAGATGATTCAACCGTGTGCATATCCTTTGTACGAATTTGTTAGAATTTGCAAACAATGAGGTCCTGAAACCAAATTATGCATTAAACATAAAGTAGATATTGTGTTGCTGCTACTTTCTCCAAATCAGGCATATACTGCCTGATTTGGAAGAACATAAATAAATCATATGCAACTCTGGAAAAAATTATGAGACCACTGCACTGAACGCTGTTGAAAACCTCCTGGTTATTCCACCAAGTATGGATTTCTGAACCCTCCTTGAGTTAAAACATCTTTGCATTATTTGAGGTCTGAAAGCACTGCATCTTTTTTGTCATTTTGACCATTTCTCATTTTTGCAAATAAAAACAAAATATTTGTTTCGAATTTTGGAGACATGTTGTCAATAGTTCATAGAATAAAAGAACAATGTTCATTTTACTCAAACGTATACCTATAAAGACTTCAGTCAGAGAAACTTATCATTTTAAGAGTTATCTAAATTTTTCCAGAGTTGCATATTAGAAGAATATAAATGTATAGTATGTAAGTATGGTTTTGATAATCTCAGGGATGATTTTCTTGGAGTCAGGTCTGCAGGACACAAAAAGCAGAAGAAAGCTCATGATTTTCAAAGCTTCATCGTATGCAGGGAAAACTTTACAGATGGAGAATATTGCAAGATGTGTGCAAACAAGAGCAGAAAGCTGAGTGTGCTGAGCATCGTAATCTTCCTTTTGGCAACGCGAATCCGCTTCTCAGTCAGTTCCTCAGAATTAAAGATCATCAAGTGCAGAACACTGAGGCTGTTTTTGAGGCCTTTGGTGAAGTAACACATTTAAATTTTAATTTCATTAATTAGTCCCCTTCTACTGCAGCGTTACCCACAGTGATGAAGTGCTCTCAGTGTTCACTTTTGTAACAATAGCACAAGACTGGAGAAGAGAAATGGGACTTTTTTCTGATCACTCAGCAGCATAAGCTAGAATTTAAATATCCAACATGCTATTTTTACTCCTCTGGCTCTTATTTGTACTAGAAGCATGCAGCAGTAAATTAGGGCAGATGCAGAATAATCACATGAAAGTAATGACTGTATCATTTTCCAAATGCTGAGATCATTTCATGCTTATTTCAGAACATTAGAAACTGGTGAAAGGATTTTTTAAAATTTAATCTTATTGAAGATCTTTTAGAAATTACTTTTAATTTTCCATGACTTGTTACAAACTAAAAATGTCTTAACCTATTGTAGAAAGCCACTTTATAATTAGATACTCCAGCCACAGGGTCTGAATTGAGATACCAGGACAAAGATTAAAGATTTAAATTCTTTCTATTGAGTTATTTTGCCCAGAAGCTCATCTAACATCCACAGAATGTGGGTCACTCCAGGGGAAATAAATGAGATATTCATGTTGCTTTATATGCCATTTATATGCCAATCGGAGAAAAGTTAATCCTCAGCACCATACGGGCCCAGAAGTATCTACATATTTAGCATTACCCAGTAGGAATTAAAGCACCAACTCTAAAAGAGCCAGAGAGCCACAGGGCTTTTATTCTGAGTCACACAGATACTATTTTCACAGCATCATCAGAAAGAGACGAAGCCTAAAGGTTTGAAAGCAGGCTAAATGTCACAGCCGTTCTTAAACTGTGGGCTTTAGCCAGTCATTTATTAAAATGATCCTCGAAAAGAAAAATCCATACTTAGACACAGCTTGAAACCAAATGATGCATGACTATGACTTAGTATGTTGTTCTTTGCTGTTTTATGTGTCATAAAACAGTTATAATGTTGGCTAAACTTTATAAAAGTGAAAACTACTATGGAGAGACATCACAGAAGACAGAAAATAACCAAAGAGAGTGGAGCATAACTCCACTCTGTAGCCTAATTCCCTCTGAATTAAAAGGCCTTAGCTTACATCATGTGATTTTCAAAACCTTGACATTCTGTATAACTCTAAACAACTTATAAAAACCCACCGTCATAACTGGGATGCTGCTAGACTATGATGAGAATTCAAAAGACTGCATGAAAAAATATTATGTTTGTGGTTCTCATGAGAAAAAATCTGAAAAGGTTCAAGAAGTGTGTATTTTTTTTTAAGTAAAATGCTTCAAGTGAGAAATAATCTATTTTCAAAGTTTTTAAGGATGTCATGCAGCTGTTATGGTTGTCTACATGGTATTAGACAACCATGTAACATTCTGTAAGTCTGTATTTCAACAGTTATATTAAATAGTTTGTTTTGATGTTTTTGTGCTCAGAGAAGGAACGCTGCGTCAGGGTGACCGCCTCTTAAGTGTGGACGGCGTTCCTTTGCACAACGCCAGCCACAACGACGCCCACAGCGTGTTGGCTCAGTGCGGCCAGGAAGCCCTGTTCCAGATAGAGTACGACGTCACAATAATGGGTGAGACATCAAACACAAGCTGGGCCTTCTAAACGGATGTAGAGCCTTTCAAATATTTATTCATAGAGATTTATAGTGTTTTTATAATGAGTTCCAAGGCAGAGAGAGGGAAAAAACAGATTATCTGTTTAGCCTTCCTGTTATCTATTAGAAGTCTTGCTCTCTGCTGCTCTCTCTCTCAGCTCAGATCAACTCCAGACATGTCTTGACATGTCGTAGCAAATGGTTTTATTCTTATGAGCTTCTCACAATTTTATTTCAGCGCCATATTGATGATGAAAGCAGCTAAGTTTAAGTCTAGTTCTAAGAAGAAGAGATCAGATTTTTCAGTTTTCAACTGGCCAGACATCCATTTATGGCCACCTAAACAAAAAAAATAATCATCTAATCTCCAGACACTTTCTCGTTCCATCTATAATTTAAATATAGATATGTAGGTTGATACTTGACCTATATGACTTTATGCAAGTAATTAAATCAACAAGCAAATATGATGGCATTCAAATTTCATTTGTGCACAGATAATATGAAAATAATTTGTGTTGGTATTTGATGAAGTCCCCTTGTTGTGTTTTATGAATTAAAGCCAAAGAGAAAAAGCTTCAGACATGAACTTCATTTGAGATGCATCTGTGATTAAGTTGCCATATTGGACAAGATGAAGCCAATTTCCTCTCAAATGCTGTTAGGAGTTTTATGTGTATGAATGAAGCAAGATTAGACTGTTAGGTACACAGTTTGATAATGGGATAAAAAAAACATATAGAAATATAATGTTGATATCAACAATAATTGAAGATAGATATGTTTCTCTCTCTTTCAGACACAGTGGCAAATGCTTCTGGTCCGCTATTGGTGGAGATTGCAAAGTCGCCAGGGGCAACGCTGGGCATCACACTGACGTCGGCCAATCATCGGAACAAGCAGGTCATCGTTATTGACCGGGTTAAACCTGGCAGCGTGGTGGACAGGTATGCACACATTATTCCACACAAAACGTTTGTTTCTAAATGCAAAAATATCTAAAACAAAAACATTTCATACATTCATACATCGTGACACCTTTCGCCTTTAAACTTTGTCACATTTTGCCACACTGCAGTAAAAAAGTGTGTGTTTTCTGTCATTATCAATGAAAAAGCAACATGAAGACAAACAAACAGCATGGATGAAGTTGTGGAGAGATTTAAAGCAGAATTAAGTGATAAAGCAACTGACCCTTTTTTACATAGTTGACTTCATGAAGTTATTGCCTCTACATCATGCTGTAAGAAGCCTTTTACTGGACAGGGAAGCTGGTCAGAGATGTTGGGATGATAGTTTGAGCTAAACGTAATCCTGGAAGAAAACCCGTCAGAGGCATCAGCAGACCTGAGACTGAAGTGGAGATTCACCTTCCAGAGTTATCTTAAGCTTTTATTTTGCAATTTGCAGAGAAGAATGGGCAAAATGTCTCAAGACGTGGAAATAAATCAAAGTCAGCTTTATTGGCCAAGATTGCATGAAAAAGCCGGAAGACCTGCAGCTTCAATGGCAAGGCTTTTCTTCAAACGTTTGAATACAAGTAATGGCCATCCTTTTCAAAATGTTATTAGCAAAACAATGTAAACCATGTCTCATTCTCATTCTCATTCTCATTCGACTATTTTGTGTTGAATTTATCACATGAAATCCAAGGGAATTAGGTCTGTGTAACTTTGTGAAATGTTGAAATGAGACTAAATACTTTCAGAGGCGCTCTATATATATATATTTTGCTACACTAAACGTTCTGAAATAGTTTAAATGTCACAGAATGCTGAAAGTGTATTTCAAATAGAGCCAGCTCTTTGCAAATAGACAGAAATCAATACCCCGCTCACTTCTGTGAAGACATTCTTACACCGCAGGATTACGGATATGTTGTGTTTTCTCTTATGTTTAGGAAGTCCTTACACATACAGAAAGTCAACACAGTGCCTATCTATAGCCCTAAAACTAACACAGGCTGTAGAAGATGGGATATTGCCCCAAGAAGAGCCTCAATCTGCTCTTTAAATATGAATGAAGAGCTTGAAGTCGGTTTTGAAACCAGCAGTAAAACCTCCTCAGTGAACAGAACAGGCTGGCTGTGGCTACGGATGCTAATATTCATCACTCTGCAATGGCTGATAATGTTTATAATCTTGGTTGTTTTCTCATTTCCTAAAGTTGTGATGCTATTGTGTCTCTTTTCTCTGCGATGGATTAAGCAGATGTGGAGCGCTGCATCCAGGGGATCACCTCCTGTCCATAGACGGGACGTCAACAGAACACTGTACAGTGTTGGAGGCAACGCAGTTGTTAGCAAGCACAACAGAACTGGTCAAGTTAGAAATCCTTCCTTCACATCAAACCAGGCTAGCAGGGAAGCAGCATGACACAGGTGGGTTTAACTGGACATATTCTGCAGATGATCAAATTGTTTGATCTGAATGAAAGTCTGGATGAAGTAATAACTAGACGGTTCGGAAAAGTAGGAAGTAGGAACTAGTTTCCCTCTTATCTGTTTATCTCACCATGAAATCTTCCTCCCGTAGGATGAGCAGATTTTGATTTTGTGGATTCTGTAGAGAAGTCCACCTGGGTACAGACTGAAATCATACTGTTTTGTTTCCAGGTTCTAAGTACAAAATACTTAATTTTGTTATAAAATCTCTACATTCAAATGTAGCAGATTGGAGCGTCAGAATAAGTCAGACTTGTATTTCAACCTGCTGTTGAAAAGTCATTGGTCCTCAGTGGTTTCTGCAGCATCTGAATGAGTGTTTTCCCTGTTCCAAAGCGGTTGCTTTGCACCGAGTTGCAGAATTTGCACTTGGTCTGTATTGTTTACTGTTACAACTGAGGTTAACACAAATCCCAATGTTGGTTAAGTACAGCTGCACAACATTGTATCTGAATGATGATTGGAAGATCAGTGTGTGCAATACCACAGTTGAAACAAGCTCATTTGGATTTAGTATTTGAAGGAATTCATATTTTATGCCAAATAAACAAGACAATGATATTTTTGACTTGTTGGATGGATGTTCATTGTTGTGTCATTAGTTACATGTTTGAGGCCAAGTAACTTTAGGGGCCAAGATTCACAGACTCATGGAAAGTCAAGATGCGGACGTTTTGATAAAGGAAAAGCTTTATGTATTTATGAAACTTTACAGAACTAATTGGTATGTTTACTTTATTGTTGTATTTACTGAAGAACTTTGTGTTATTTCTGTTGTGGTGATTAGACAAGAAAAGGTTGAAATGCTCATATTTTACTTTAAACATCACATTGGATCTACTGTCATTGATTTATTTTGTGTATGAGTTCTGGTGACCCACTGAAAACATAAAGCCAGGATGGACCAGGATGGTCGTTTTCTCTTCTGTCTTGGTTGAGATTAATTTTCTGTCTTCTCCTGCTCATTGTCCTTTGTGCTTATTATGAAGTGGTAAAAACTGCTTTAGGATCAAGATGTCAATAATTTACACTTTCAAAAACTTGCCATCCATCCCATCCAAAAATATTATTCATTTGCCCCTAAGAGGCAAAATGCAGTCCTTGATTTTTTTCTTGTAATCACCGTTGTGTGACTGCCGTGTGTGCATGAGAAATGAACACAGCTCATTAGGAAACTCAGAGCCTTCCAGCAGACCTAGCAGCCGGCCTGCCGCTGCTTTATTAATAGACACTCTGATTAAAAGATTGAAGATGTGTATGCGTTTGTCTTCGGTTTCACTGTGTTACTGCGGCAGAGATTAGCCTCGGTGAATCTGTGTGCTCATAATTCTCTTCACCTTTTGGGAATCTGCTCAGTGTAAATCACATGTGAGCGATTTTATCCAAAGTGACATTTTCTGCGTGTCCTGTCTGCGCTGATCTACGATCTGTGCCGTGCCACTATCATTTCCTGTCAGTGCATCTGTGTCTCCAGCGTGTTTTACTGGACCTAATGACTAGCTCAAGGAGGGTTAGATGTGAGTGTGTTTCCACACTTCTCAGAATGTTACCCCCAGGGCCGCCAAACACATATTCAGTATCAAATCTTCACAAAGACACGGCCATTTGGATGAGGCGACTCCCACGACTCTGTGATTGTAGAGGCATGCTGCAGGTTTGGATTAACTTCAAAGTTTTTAGAGGAGTTTGCAGTGAAATATTACACAGAAGGTTGGGTATTTTGCCACACTGCAGCTCTGATTGTACACTGATGATCTCATAGTGAGACTCTGTAGAAAAGTAGAAAACATTTCCTGCTTTAATATAAACTAAAAATGTAACATGCAATATTGGTGATTTAAAATATATATATATATATAATGTGGTTTAAAGTTTTTCTAGACTTTTTCTGTTGCTCAGACGATCAAAAATATGCAAACATCATGCTGAGGGTCTGCATGGATCTTTTCATAATCCCCCCATGGTGTCACACAGCACTACTTGTTCTGAAGCAGGTGTTGAAGTGATCTTTGTTTTAGTGCAGCAGTGAGAAAACCTAAACTTCATTCTGGTTTAAAAAGTTTAACTTAACGTCTGGTTTTGGTCATCTTTATTTTGGACCTTGACTTCTCTTCTCTAATTTGGCTCCTGCTGTCTTTGATTTAGCTGGATTAGCCTTTTATCCCGTTCAATAACAAATCGACTTGTTTGTTTCAGTGAAGGTCCAGAAATCAGATCATCCCCACACCTGGGACCCGTGTATAAACTACTGTCCCCCTCAAAACTCCACCCTGTGCAACACAAGTTCCACCCTCAACAAGTCCTGGACCGCATCCAACAACAACACAATCAACAGCCTGGACTACTGCAAGTGTAAGAACTGAATCCTCTAAGGATGTCAGCTGGGTAAAATCTTTCAAAGTAACACTCTGTTTTGCTTTTCCCATTTTTCCTACAATTATGTGATTTTCTATATGAGCTGCTGAACAGAAAAATGACACATGTGATTTTTATTTCTCGCAGCTCTTGTATGTGCCAGTTTCTCCACCAGCTCTACCACCACATCAGGCCCCAGCAGCCAGAGCTCAAACACGCTGCCCAGGCCTGCAGTTCCCATGAGTCCTCGCAACTCGCTGCTCAAACGACGGCAGAGGAAGAAAGAGCACAAAAGTTCCTGTGGGTTCCGCCCGTTTGGATAGATGATCCCATTTTACAAACAGTCCATCTAAAACATGTCAATGTGTTTGATTAGTGTCCCTGGCATCAAGTTCGGTGGGTCCTGGCGGTCAGGTGGTCCACGTGGAGACCAGTGAGGTCGTCCTAACAGGAGATCCTCTCAACGGCTTTGGAGTGCAGCTGCAGGGAGGAATATTTGCAACTGAAACTCTCTCTGCACCTCCACTCATTCGATTCATCGAGCCGGACAGCTCAGCCGAGAGGTGAGCACACACACACCTATTGACCCGTTTGGACTCTGATCTTTAGACGTGTAGCTCTGTCACTGCAGCTTAAAATCTCTGAGAAAAATTCAATACTTGTTTACTTTTCTTTTGCTGAATTTATTTTTTTTTTTTTGCTGATATTCCAAAAAACCTGTTGATTTGTGTGATACTAAAATAAATCCATCAGATTCTAGCCTTGCCTTAGTGGAAAGCCAAGGCTATTCACTTATCCATAGTGATAAATTTATAATAAAAAGCGAAATACATTATTAAAAGAGCTACATGGCTTCTTTTTAAGTAAGTTTCACTTCACTTAGCTGTTTCTTTTTTTTTTGAATGAAGAAAAATAAATAAAATAATTAAAAAGTCGATATCCAGGATGATCAGCAACTCTTCCTCCATCTCTTCTTCTACTGTTTTAGATGGAAAACAATCCAGCTTTAAACAAAAAATGTATCAGAAAAGTTTATGAATAAAAGCACTGAAACCAGGCAACTACAATTAATGTAAAAGTTTGGTGAAAAGTTCAAAATTAATGGAAACTTTAAATAACCAACGTGTCAATAAATGAAAGTGCTGACTCTCATATGAAGGCTCAGCTTTATGGCGATCAGAAAATTGGGTCTTCAGAATAGATTGATAATTCTGTTTTGTTGCTTAAATAGAGTCGGAGTAAAGACAGACTGCAAGCGTCAGCCTGTTTCACTTTAAAGAGCTGGAACAGAATCGTAGAGCTGGAGTAGTGTGTTTTACTGCTGCTCTGCCGCTGCGGTAATGCCTCTCACTGTGGCCGGCTGTGCATATGTATTGATTTGAATGCTGCATTAGCAGTGCTTCTCGCCGTGGCTCTGAGACATTGGTGTTTCAGTGGGAGGATGTGTGAGAATGATGCTCAGTGTTAGCAGCTCCACCTGACTGTGTTCAGTGTAGGCGTGTGAGCATGTGCTTAAGTTTCATGGAGGTTTTCCAAATATCGATGTATGTGTAATTTTGTGCATGTTTTCTTTGCACGTTGGAGCTTCCTGTCACTCTGTTCTACACAACTTCATTTAATTTAGGTGGTTAAAACCTAATGATCCATTGTGTCTTTGTTGTGTGGTTGTTTACTGGCCAGTATTTCCATCCTATGAATTGCTTCTTTGAGTGCTGGGTGTGTTTCCACACCCTGAGGCCATGTTCCCTATTCCATTAGTGCCCACGCTAAAAACACTAATTAGTTGGCTTCCTCTTGCTCATGCCGGAGGAATCGATGAGTGTATTTATTTTAATTCCACATCACAGCTGCCTGCCTCAAAGGACTCTTAAACTGGGGACAAACTTCACACTTCACAGTCTTGACAGATTTCGTAAAGGCTTGAAGTTCAAACTAGCGGACTGGTTTCAGTAGATTTTGGTTTCACAGACTTCAGGGATCACAGACTGCATGATTTCCCAACTAAACACATCAGATTCTCCAGAGCGACAGTCTGAAAGGTAAACAAACTTACCAGTAGGTGGCAGTAAAAAAAAAAAAAAAGAAAGTTCTCAGAGATTAGGGAAGGATATGTCTTTGCTCCTCTCCCATAAAATAATAAAAAAGATGCATATTAGTGTTTTTGTATTACCAGACAATAATATAATGTTTGGCACTAATAAACATTTAGAAAACTGTATTCTATGTATAAATACATTTTATTCAGACAAGTCATCCTTATGTTTGGTATCTGAATTGTTCAGTAGCAAAGCAGATCCTCAGCATGATGCTGCCGCTACCATGCTTGACAGTTACAGTTGTTCTTAGTTTTGAAAGCGTCAACTTGACTTTTCCAAAGGCTGTTACCTGTAATTCGGTCATTCAAATTGGCCACTGTATCAGAAAAACAATTACCTTCTCAGTTTACATAACATACAAAACTTCCTAAAACTTAGAGCCTTAAATAGTAAAGGATTTTGTCCTACTGGTGTAAAGAAAGTTTGACTTCCAAGGTAACTGGACCACACTGATTAAGAAGCAACAGATTTACTGCAGTAAGATCAATAAATCAACGATCATTGCAAACTTAATCTTAAAGATCTTAAAGAGTATCTGGAATCAAGAAGGTTCCATCACACAGTCCTGTGAGGTCAACCTGCATGGAGCATGTTTACGAAGCGTTTTGGTTTCTGAGTGTCTATAGTGACGCTACGCAGACCAAGCTACAGCAACAATAAGATGATCTGAGCATTTCAGACCTCACAGTGCTTTAAGTGGATCATATATTCTCACTGACTAACTTTAAATATGTTTTTATGTGTTCATGTATCCTGACACCACCTTGATAACTGTTGTAGGTGTGGCCTGCTGCAGGTTGGAGACCGTCTTTTGTCAATCAACGGAATCCCCACAGAAGACGGAACACTGGAGGAAGCCAATCAACTTCTCCGAGACGCCGCATTGACCAATAAGGTCGCGCTGGAAATCGAGTTTGATGTAGCAGGTTTGTGGAGCGAACAAGCTACCTCCAACTTCCTGCGTCTCTTTTAATTCCAACACATTAGGCAACACATCAGGGTCTTCATTTAGCATCCTAAGGGTCATGCATTTTTTGGGGGCATGAAGACTTAATTACACGTTAATTGTTTTGTTTTATTCTATTTACAAACACTGTGAATATTTTAGCTCTGTCTGGGTAATCTGTCAGGCTGGGGCAGAATAATTGCATCCTTTTACTGCAGGGCATGAACCCGTCAAAAGGCTTTTAACTCCGCTGAAATGCTCTTAATTCATTTAGAGAATTGTCTCAGCTCGGGTTTCTGTGTGGAAGAAATGTTACATCAGATTGCATTTGAAAAAATATTGAACCAGTCAACACACGAGTTAGAGTTTAATCAGTTTCTGTTTTTGAATTGATGAAGTTTTGATGGGGAATGTTTATGAAAAGAAGCAGCTGAGTGTGATGAATTTTTAAAAGTGTGCAACTTTAGATAATGGAAGGATTATTGCCTTATACTTAGTGTGACTGCTCTTCATCAGTACTGAGAGTATTGTGTCCCAGGACTCAGTACTTGTTAAATTTGTGGACTGACTCATAAGATCCAGTCTGGCCATCACCTTCCTGCACAATTCCTCCCAATTCTCATCTCCCATCAGTCCTCCTGCTGGGGTTTCTTCGGTTGAATTTCAGCTGGGCCAATCAGTGAACAGATGGGGGATTTAACATCAACAGACATTTTGTTCAACTCTGCACTTTTTTCTTCACGTTGAGGGTTGGTTGTTTACATCACATTAAATTTCCTGTAAGCTTCACGGCATTGAACTGGTACATTAAATACTTGAAATGTTAGCAATTGCGTAAAACTTAAGGATATATTCACACCTGAACCGTTTGGTCCGCTATAACCAAACCAGAGTTTGGTCCCGACCTTTTATGTAGTTCTGAATTCCCTCAGGAAAACGCTGGTGTGTACCAACCAACTGGACTTTTTAAGGCAGTGTCGGTTCGTTTCCCACTGAACGCTGGTGCAGTTTACTTCTGGTGTGACTACAGACCGGCCTCAGTCCGAACCAGCTTTATGGACTTCATGAGCCTCCATTGTTGGGCATTATGATCAAAATGAGACCTTCAGTGTTTAAAATGACATTCTAGTTGCAATAACAGCAGAAATGCACCATGCAGGACTTTTAAAGCTTGTTTCTTCTGGGTTTGTGCATAAATCACTTGTTCATTTGTTTGTGAAGAGGGATGTTATTTACCCTCATTTCAGCTTCACTGACGGGTGAAAATTGTAATGTTTTAGGATATTTAAATGAGGGGCTGATCTCAGTTTTTAAAACTAAGCTTTAAAGTACCAACTGAGCTTAGGGTTATGTGTCTGCGTACAATTTAACTTGTGAATTAATGTTATTCCTTCAAGCATAAGGATTTGAAGTCGATAATTGCCTGCAGAAATGCAGTTCAGTGCAGGAAAGAGCAGATAAACCAAATGTATTTACAAACGTTAAGCTGGATAAATGTACTTACCTGTTGCTTCATTATTTTGTCACGTCTGCAGGTTCTGAACACTCTGTATGTTTTTGTTTCAGAGTCAGTGGTGCCTAGCAGTGGTACGTTCCATGTCAAGCTACCAAAGAAAAGAGGAGTGGAGCTGGGGCTCACCATCAGTGGTAGGGAAACACAAATCCTTCCCAACATGATCTGGTTTTTGTTTCGCAGCTCCGCTGGCAGAATGTTTGAATCTCACTGGACGTCCCATCCAAACACACGACCCAACGTACACACACAGTATGTTCTTCCTGGTCACCCCAGAACCAATCAGCTGAAAACATGAACAGCTTTCATAAAGAAGCATAGAAACCTTTTAACAACGTCATTCAACAGCAGCTTGTCTCTGTTGTATTAGACTAGTACATAAAGGAGTTTATTTTGTTTATTTTCGAAGGGTTTTCTACTGCACCTGTACATATCCTCCTTTTATCAGTGACTATGAACTCAGCTGAAAACATGACATGAGTTCCTGCTGCCAACTCTCAACCTTCCCTAACACTGGAGGCTGTCATAGCAGATGTTTATTGCAGATCTCGACATGTTAATGATAACACTCTTTAAAGTGAAGTCCTCAGTGGGAATGGCCTACGCTGAATGTTTATTCTTCCTTTGAGTTGCATGTCAATGTTTATTTGAGGCTTTATTATAACACACAGCTTTAGTTCACTTACAGTTCACCGATAATCTTGACACATTTGCTGACGTCACTTCACACTTTGAGAAGAAAAGACCATCATCTTCATCAAAAGAATTAATGAATATCCAGACAGAACTGACTGAAATTATTTTTTTTATCATTATTTTTCTCTGTGATTAAGAATCAGTGGAAAAATCTCTTTCTAATGGGAAATGCCTTCATGTGGTGCACAATTTTCAAAGCTGTTTACTGATGAAAAGGAAGACTTCTTGTTCTTCCAACGGGCATTTTCTGTTGATAAGATGTCTAAACAATATCTTAATAGTTCAGAAACATCTAAACTTAACTTGGGAGATATTTGGTTTAAAAGTAAACTGTTATTTTACGACTAGAGAAAGATCTCTCACAGTTTTTATGGTTTTTAGAAACAACTTATCCGCCAGCACAACTTTATCACCTAAGGGTCATTTAGTGGCTTTATTTTATTAGAGACTCAAAAAGCCGAGATGGACTCGCGTAAAACAAAGGAGCATTAGCATGCTTTCCTGACTGTGATTTCTGACTACTTATTCAGTTATGATGATGTTATTATATATTTTAAACTCGTCCTCTGCAACGTCCTGTCTGCGCTGACTCCACTCTCACCAGTTGACGTGTTTCTGGTTGGAAATTATGATTCTTGCTGCACAACTGACCTTTTTTCCTATAGCAACACACTAAACTTGGTCTGTGATGATACTGAAGAAGTGTGTTGTGGTCAGCAACTGTTTAACAACACTTTAGAATAAAATGCATCTTTCTGTCCATTAGTAGAAGTAAATCTGCAAATAGTTTAGCGTAATTGTCATTATTCTGTATTTGATATTGTTACTGAATAATTTCCTCACGTTAATATTATTTCAGCAATCTAACAACTGACAAAAGGTTTAGATAAGTTTATGTTACTAAATCAAATGTCCAAGCCTAAACCACTTTGAGACCAGGACATTTATGCTTTTGCTCTAAATTTAGATTAAATATATAGGTCTAAACAACATCTATGAATAGACATATCAGGGACTCGTGTCTAAATGAGATCTATGTACGGCTGTAACACAGAATCAGGTCATGGCTCACTGGGCTGTCTCTGCAAATTCAACCTGCAATGTTGTCAGCTGCTGAAGTTAAAAGACTTTTTTGTTTCTTAACCAACCTGGTTAAGAAACAAAAAAAGCTAATAGAGCTGATTTATTGAGAATAAAGCAGTTCTGCTCACATTGTGCGTACATCCTCATGTAGTTCTGTGCATAAATGTTCATAATCTTTAAACCTTTCCACATATTTCAATTCCAAACCTTAAATGCTGCACTGCATTGAACCTTCTTGACCAGAATCACAGTTTTAATAAATATATTTATGTCATTTTACAAGAATCACCCTCCGATATCTCATGATGCTTTCAGACATAGTGCAGACAAATTACTTTGATGTCTCAGATTTGACCATGTTCGTGTTTTAAATCATAGCATAATCATTTTGACCGGTAGATGAATATATGTAGAGGATGGTACTGATATCCTAGACAGATCCTGTCTAAATGTTGCCGGCTTCGCTCTGTGTGTTTTTGTATCAAAAAGGTAATAAATGGTTAATGACTGATGTTATATAACATTTATTTAAAGCTTTATTCCATTAGCCTCAGACAGAAAGTGGTGTAATGGTGCCATCTTCTGAGCCTGACTCTCCTCAGGTCATTGTCATTGTAGCCAAGAATGTTCTTTAAGAATAACAGCATACTTATTTTCCTTAAAATATAATGTATTAATTTCTGCCATTCATTGAATTGTAACATGTATTTTATTCAGTGCTGATCTGTCAAACTTTATAAGCACCCAGACATGCTGCTGATTATTTGTTAGTGACTGCACCGTTTGACTTTACTGTTCTCTGTTTCTGATCGTTAATGTGATCTGTTCTCCTTTCAAAGCCAGCAAGAAGCCTGGAGAGCCGCTCATCATTTCTGACATCAAGAAAGGCAGCATGGCTCACAGGTACTCCGTATAATTTATTCATAGGACTCGCCATCGCAACACGTTTTTATTATGCCAGCCTTGTGATAGAGCGCTGCACAGCTATGTCACAAGGCTGGCCTGTTGTTTTCCTCTTCCTCTCATCACTTTCTGCTCCCTGTCACCCGTCGTCCTCGCTCTCATTCAGAACTGGGACTCTGGAGCCTGGTGACAAGCTTTTGGCGATTGACAACATCCGGCTGGAGAATTGTTCCAAGGAAGACGCAGAGCATATTCTCCAGCAGTGTGAGGAGCTGGTCAAATTAAAGATACGCAAAGATGAGGACAACTCAGGTAATTCTATTATTATTATTATTATTATTATTGGTTTTAGATTCCTCAAAAGATTGTTTTACAGAGCTGCAAAACATTGTCTAACCACAAGGTGGTGCTGTCCTCCGCGATTTAAAAGTTGCAACAGTGAAACGCTTCTTGCCTACCATACAAGAGCAATAATAAATGGAAACATAAATTTTATAAAAAACTGAAAAAAATGTAACATTGTGACAGTAACCAGTTAGAATCACTTGATTTCATGAAGCCATCAGAGTCAATGTCAGTAAATCTAGAAAAGATTTGACTCTCAGGGTATTATAAAATCACCTTGTTTTTAGCAGAAATGAGGTAAACATAACCTCAGCTAAAAACACACGGTTTAATAAAACCAAAATGCATAAACATTGTATGATTTAGCGTGCTTTTTCTGCTCCACTGGAGCTAAGAAGTTTAAAAGCAGCATACAGAAATGAAGGAAGAAAAGGAAAATGTTTTTGGCTTGTTTCACAACCTCAGGACGTTTAAGTCACTGAGCTGAGCTTGAATTCTCCAACATACCAACATATTCAAGAGTCTAATATATAAATAGAGCCAAAGGGCCTGAAAAAAAGATGAAGAGAAACTATTTTTTTCAGTCAAACCATTTTGTTAACTTTATCTTTCCTTAACAATTTAATTTTCTACATTCCTGTTGAACTCTTTGTAAAATAAACAATGGTTTTTAGCCTATTTCCTAATAATACAGTCTTGTTAGTCAATGCATTTGTAGGTTTAGGTATGTCTAATCACATTTTTATATGAAATCATTGTGTAGTCAAAACTATCGTGCAGTGAAACAAACATTGCTTTAACAAAGGGAGGCAGCAGTCTGCATTCTTCTCTCCAAACACCACAACTGAGGCGTCATGGAGGCTGCTCTCGTGTGTGCACACATGCAGGGATAAACTCGCACAACTGATGTGTTCTTTCGATCGGATGAAACACAGAATTTTCTCTAGTTCCCATGGAAACTGTATCTTCCTCACCAGTGCAGTCTTGAGAAGAGTTTTGACCTACTTCTGTAACGACGTCTGTGTCTCTGTGTGTGATTGTGTTTCAAAGTGAGCCGGGAACGTGACACTGCATCCACTGGTGCACCAGAGCTCTTGTGTTGGTGTGTCTGCATATCAGATGAGCATCACACACCAGACGGTGTTGACTTCTCCTTAGAGCTGAAACGTTAGAGTGTGTCTGTTTGTTGCAGATGAGCAGGAGACGTCAGGCAGCATCATCTACACTGTGGAGCTGAAGCGCTATGGAGGCCCTCTGGGTATAACCATCTCAGGCACAGAGGAGCCTTTTGACCCCATCACTATATCCGGCCTGACCAAGCGAGGCCTTGCAGAGAGGTACTACATGCACTGCAACACTTTGATCAGAAACCTAGGCTGCTGCTTTCTATTTTAAAACTTTTCCATCCATCCTATGCTTTAGTTTCTACTTGCATATATCTATGTGGAAAAGAAAATAGAAAAACTTCCAGCCCAATGGTAAACCAAAGCTTTCTAAACATGAATTTGTGTTTGATGAGCAGTTTAGAGTAAATCCTTATTCAGACACTTTGAGCTTCCATTGCTCACCGGTCGGTCACTTCCAGTTGATGGTCTGGGAATCTCAGCTGAGTCATCATATGGGTGTACTCTACATCATCTTCCCAGGGTCAGGCTAACCACGCATGGATGACAAAGCACTGAGAACATCAACCTATATGTGAACAGATGAAAAAACTGATATACTCTCTGGCTCAGCGTTCAAAGATCCTCAGAAATACATTTTTACTCACATCAAGACTGATGACAGATGATGTTTGGAGCTACAAAAAGTTTCCTCACCACCAGCGCAGTGTCATATGACACATGGAGATGACAGATGCGAAATATGAGCCAGGTTAGCAGCCAGTGTCCATAGCAACAAGCCTGAGCAGATGATGACATAAGCTTTTATTGAGTCCTAAACAGGTATTGGTGAATGTATGCAGGTCATCAGGCAACACCAGTTTCATATTTCAAATCTTTATGATGGATGTAACTCCACTGGAAAACACACTGCTTGTTTCACAAACACACACACACACACACACGCAAGCTCACTGTGACCCATTTCTTAGAGATTGTGATGTAATTGTTCTGCATCCTGGACTGAACTGTTGTGCTTAGTTCAGCCTGACAGAGAAGAAAATGCAGGAAAGAAACTGAGATCAGTGTCTGTGGCATGTGCAAAGAAATCCTCATTCACTCTTATTGTTTTCTGTTTATGTGCATTTATGTAGTTCAACAAGCACATGTAGATCAATCAAGACTATCTACTGCCTACTTAACTACACACTGCATGCCCCTGCCTTTATTGACTCTAATATCAATGTGCTATACCTACTATTTGAGATAACAGCAGTAGATGAATGTTATCTGTCAATTAGGTCAAAAGATAGTGTTTTCATTTCATGTGTTGTTATATATGGATGATGGCAGTAGATAGTACTAGACTGACCCAGGCTTTATTTATGTCAAGGTTTCTTTAAACGTTAATTTCTTAAATACACATTTATCTTTTCTGGTCCTGATAGAAGTTTGGAATAAGGATGACAACTTGGCAACATGTTCACAGTAAAATTAAAGATGGTAATTGTTCATTTTGACCTAATTTTGATCTGAAGAAGTTCATTCAGAATGTTCAAAAAATGTTTTTTCTCCTGAACTTACCGTAAACCTGATCGCTGTGAGCATAAGTGTGTATACTTGTGTGTGCGTGGGTGTGTACCAGGTTTGTATATACTTATGGGGACCTATTTCTGTCTGCAATGTGGGGTTATGGGGACCATTGCTCCTTGTGGGGACATTTTCTTGGTCCCCATGAGGGAAATTGTTGTTTTTGGGTTAGTGGTTAGGTCTGTGATGGTTAGGGTTAGGGTAAAGGTTAAGGTAAGGGTTAGGTATGTGATGGTTAGGGTTAGGATTAGGATTATGGTAAGGGTTAGGCTGTAGAAAATAATGGAAGTCAATGAGAAGTCCCCACAAGTGATGAAAACACGACTGTGTGTGTGTGTGTGTT
>CAEGAE010042803.1:0-32901 GCA_903067095.1 Girardinus metallicus
ATATATATATATATATATATATATATGTGTGTGTGTGTGTGTGTGTGTGTGTGGGTGGGTGTGTGTGTCTCAGGAGTGAGTCTCCTTTCCAGATGGTTTTACGTTTTGACCAAAACACAAAGTTCCTTGGATACATTTCTCTGATAATAATATGACAAATAGTCATGCAAACTGACATCCAATGTTACCCAACTTGCTCTAAAAGGAGCAGGTAGAAGATTCCAGGTCTCAGGCTGGCTAAGCCCCTCCCCCGTTTATACTCGATGCCTCAAGTTATTTTTTCTTCATTCATTTAATTTTTCTTATCTGTGCATCTGGAGGCCTGGTTGTGCCATTCAACAATAAGTACTTAGCTAAAGATAACAATTTAGAAAAATAAATGTCTGGCTGTCCTCTGTCTAAAAATGATTGAACGATTTTCAGTGCCTCAGCCTCCATGTTGTTAAGACACTGGGCACATGGTAAATAGGGGACTGAACTGCGCCCTTTCACTATCAAATTATGGACATAAATACTTTCCCAAAAGTCTCTGCACGGCCCTGCAAGGTCTTGTGATTTTCAATGCAGTTGTCCCCCGGTTTGATTACTGGCACTGGGACAATTTTGCCACATTTCTTCCACTTCTCTCTCTCTGCCTTTGTTCCTGTCCAGCTTCTTTTGAATAAAGAAGCTTAAAGAAAATAAGGATTAGCATTAAGAGTGTTACAGGGAAAATAAGAAAAAAAAATGTGGATATGCACTAGGGATGCTCCGATCAGGTTTTCTGCTGCTGATTCCGATACCAATCGTCCATGAGGCCGATCGCTGCCGATCACCTGGATTGATTGTTTATTTTTCGCGTTAGTTATAAACGATACTATGTGATTTGGCAAAATTAAAAAAATTATCTGGTAATAAATTCACCTAATTAACGTAAACATGCAACATACTTTCAGGCAAAATACAGCAGTTACTCAGTCAAAAGAACAATTGAAAAACCTGCAACCAGTTAAACAACATTTAACAGTAAGGCTCTCTGTGCCATCAATTATACATGAGTCAAATAAGTCAACACTGCCTATATCAACTAATATCTAGTAAAAGAGAGAATCATTCATTCAGAGTCAAATGCAGGTTGCATCAAAATAAACAATCCTAAGTTACTAAATCAAAACTTCCTGAGAGCATGGCTAGCTGATTAATGCTAGTTCTGATTGGCTAGCTGATTAATGCTAGTTCTGATTGGCTAGCTGATTAATGCTAGTTCTGATTGGCTAGCTGATTAATGCTAGTTCTGATTGGCTAGCTGATTAATGCTAGTTCTGATTGGCTAGCTGATTAATGCTAGTTCTGATTGGCTGGCTGATTAATGCTAGTTCTGATTGGCTAGCTGATTAATGCTGGTTCTGATTGGCTAGCTGATTAATGCTAGTTCTGATTGGCTAGCTGATTAATGCTAGTTCTGATTGGCTGGTTGTGACTGAGCGGAATAATTATGCAGAGGGAGGAGGGAGAGGACATCGATTTATTTTTTTTTTCATAAATTATCTCTCATGTTTGGACATAGCGAAAGTTTTAATATGAAATCTCTGTTGTTGTTATTGTTTACGTTACATGCTGTGGCTTTAAGCAGACGTTCAGGGTGGAGCAGAAACTGCGCTCTGTCTGTGAAATATTATCACCAGTAGCGCGTAGCGGCGGTCCAGAACCAGAACCAGCGTCTTACACCGCCAGCTCGAAGACTTGAATTATTTTTCGAGTTATTTGTTCTGACCGTGATGCTAATCAGGGTAGTGGTAGTGCTGCTTTACCTGCTACCTGGCCGCTCCGGATGTCCTTTTTTCCTTGTGTTGAGCCTCGATGTACCAAACTCCCTCAAGTGTTTGTTTTTAAGCGTCATATTAGATTCGTTATGTTGATGCATTTTTGAAGTTATTCAACCCCTAGGTAATTTTCCGACACAACACACAAACTTCCCCATTCACTCTCAAAGTGTTATAGTTCCTCACAACAGGATTTGTTGCTGCGCGCTTGCGCATTGTGAAGGAAAGAGGAGATCAGCTGCACACGCAAGATGAGAAGTGAGATACAGGTGATCGTTTTGGTGATCGGCAACAAGAGACAGTGATCGGCGATCACCGATCATACACTTTTTCACGGAAATCGGCCGATTACGATCGGTGGCCGATCGATCGGCACACCTCTAATATGCATGACTGGCCAGAATGACAACACACTTCCCCTAGGAAACGTGTTTCTTTAACAAAGCCCAGTGAAGACAAACAGGACGGGTGTAAACCAGGTGTAAGTTCCTTAGCACTGTAATTTAAGAAGAACCTTCAGCATCAACAGTGATGAAAATTTCACTTTTGCCAAGAAGAATCACTTCGTTCAGAGTTTAAAACTAAATTACTTCATGTTTGTAGTTCAAATTCATACTTAGAGTACAAGTCCAAATAATTCTCAATTCCTTCATCATGTTGTTTTTTTTTTTTACTAAATAAAACATACAGCAGTCACAAAACTCCCACCTTTAAGGGAAAATGTCACTAGTCATAGAGAGCTGCTTTGTCTGGTTCCAGGGACCACTCTTAAGTTCAAAGTTCACCACAAAAGTTCACATCACTCATGAATCTGCTTCTACACAAGTTAGCAGTAAGGACTTCATCAGTCTTTCACAATGTTACAAAGGAATGTTGACTGCAGTTTGGAGCTCTTGCTCCAGTCCAAAACATTGGTTGTTTATGTTCTGTGCCATCACACCCTGCCCTTGACGTTGAGTGTTTTGCCTCTCAGTAATCTAACTGAGGTCAGCTCCTCCCCTTCCATCTATGTTGACCCCTCACAACAGCAGGCCTGAATTTACATTCTTCACCAATCCTTTAAGCTCTGCAACCAAGACACTCTCATCCCCTGATCAAAACAGACCTGTTGACACATCCAGCTAAGTCCCAATGCACAGTTTGTTCTCATCAGTTCCTCTAATTGGCTTGTTGAGAGGAAAAACAATTCTTCAGAGGGTTGAGAGAAGGAGATGCTCAATTGGCTAAAACACTTGCTGCAGACCATCTTGCGCTGTTACAAGCACAACTTTATCAAAATGTAAAAATAACTTCCTATATAATACCTGAAAGAAAGTCTACACCAGTACGCATGTCAACACTGTGGTGGTTATCTTTAGCTTTAGAAAACAGTTCTATTTTAAGGCATACTGATGCACAAAAAACACACTAACATAATTTCGCTGTCTGTTCATCCTTTGCAGATCCTTATTTTTGCAAGTATATGACTAAGTACCATATTTTCCAGTCTATAAGTCACTCCGGAGTATACATTACATTAGTCAGAAAACACAAGATGGAGAGGAAAGAAACAGGAGATGCATTGTAGTATAAGTCAAATTTACTGAGAAATGGTTAAACGTGAGGGGAAGTTTATTCATGTTCATTGTGTTCAGTTGCTTTTCAACACACTCACGGAAACTGTGGAAGTCTGCTGGCAGTTTCTGATGCACCAATGTCCGTGCTCTAAATCAGGATGTTCAGGAGTGACTACAAAGCAGTAACACCAAGTAAGGCCGCCTGCAGAGTATTTTATATTAATCTCCTTGATAACTACCAGGGCCTGGAGATCTAACTGCCTCATTCAACAGCAGCTCCAGCATCTTCAAAAGGTAGCACCGACAGATAGTTATTAAGATGGGCTACGATACGAGAACCTGAGAAGGTAGCACAGATCGTCATAACAACAAAAGCGCATTCTTTATGTATCCACGTGTGAAATCGTTCCTCCAGTTCTGACTGACACACTTGTAGAAAATCAGGATCAGTGTTTGATGGATTTCCAGTGAAATAGGTACTAAAAGTTTTCATAAAACCTCAAAAATACTTGTAGGTTCAAGCGTTTCTCAGTTTGACTTTCTTTCTAGCAATGGCATTTAATCTTAAAAATGTACTTCAAGATGCATCCATAGTCATTTCTCAAACATAATTAAAGCCCAGACATTGCCTTCATGCGTTGTACCACACGACTCAAACCTCGCTTACAGCTCAGTTGAGGCTTTCTCCCATTATCTTGGATTCCTCTGGTAGACCTTCTACAGGCCAATAAGCAAACAGAAACAGAAGTTGTAAACAATAACATAAATGTTCTATGTTGTTTTCGAATTGTAGTCTGCCTGTAGTTTTAGCAATGGAAGCAGAGGAAGTGAAAGCAATCGTTCAGTCCGTGTTGGCCACGATTCCAAATATTGAATTAAGATTACTAGCCATCTGGCTCAGCTCCACACTTCTCTCCTTGCAGTGGAGGACCGATGTTTAAAGCACAGGATATTTCCCGTAAGCTTCTTAGCATCAAACAAACATATGTCACTGGCAAATGTTAGCAATTGGGTAAAATGTAAAACTTCAACAGAGTCCACGCCTCCAGGAAGCAATCGTTCCTCAACAAGTGAGCACCTAAGACTCCGAAGAGTGTCACGACGGGGCTAGTTTATATCAGGCTACAGTTATCCCAGTAGATGACAATAGTTCAGTCAGGAAGACTCACAATCATCTCTTGTAAATGTAAGTTTGGATCTCAATGAGACAAAGAAAATACATTTGCCATTGTTTTTATTTTACAATAAGTCTAAGAAAGATCCACAGCTTTCTTTTCAGAAAACTGTGGATAAAGAACCACCATGAAGCATGGGCTGTTGCTAGATGTCTAAGGCCTGACTGTCATAAAACTCATTCTAATCAATTACAGCATACATCTGCTATGTGTCCAACTGATCGTGTTTCCCTCTCCCAGCACCTGTTATTGTCATGATCACAACTCTCTGAACCCGCAGCCTGCTGAAAATCCACCGACTCAAAGCGGGCTCACAGTTGGCCTGACTACCAACAGAGCACAGTCACACACAGTCGAACGTATCATCTTACACAGCGGCATGCATGCCAACAGCTAACACACTCCTCTCCACACAGTCTCGAGAAGTATGGCAGTTTATTTTCATGTTGCTTACAATTTCACACGTCTTTTTCCATCGGAGGGTTGGTGGGCTTCATGGAACACCCCAACACCCCGGTGCTTGATGATTCATTCGGCTCTTTTCACATAAATAAGAAGAAACTGCGCTATTTAGCCCTGTAGCATTACAGCAAGAAGATGTTGGGTTTGGATCTGTGAATTTGCATAATCTGCCTGTGCTTTAAAGGGTTTTATGCAGGTACTTCAGCTTCGTCCCACAGACCAAAACCATGAATTGAATCTGATCCAAAACAACTGCATACATTTTTCAGTGCTATTGTATAATGCATAATCTATATCTATATCTATATATCTATAGATATCTATATAGATATATCTAAATAGATATATCTATATGGAACTGAATATGTATAGACTTATTGTGTTATCGATACAGCTGTAAGGATTGCTCATACTTCAAAAATGTTCTTATAATGGATCAGCCTATATTATAGGATGATGATGAAAGTGCCTTGTCTGCTGCCAGAGGGGGAGCAGACCCAGGTGCGCAATGAGGTTTGTTTGATAAAAGTAAATCTAACTTTTGGGTGTGTAGCAGAATGACAGTTGGACATTTCTCCCCAAAAGACCAATGAAGGACGATTCGTTGAGGCCTGTCCACTTGTGGTGTACAACTATCCTCAGTAAGGAGTTGAAACGTCACTCACTACATACACAGAGTAGAAATGCAACTGCAATGTTAAAGATTTTCTGTCCCTGAAGCTCCCTGTGAAACAGCAGTACAAGTCGTACTTAAAGGAAAAGATGAAGAGATGTATGATTGAACAAAGAACCCCTGTAAAGGCAACTGTGAAAAAGATGACCTGAAATGGAGCATCAGTTAAATGTGGGTGAGGTGACCACAGAAGTGGCAATTTATTTTCAGAACACAACTGTGTTTTCTTTTAAAAAAAAATACATCACATAAAATACTGTTATTTGGGGAGTGACGGGTAAAATTAGAAATTGTTGAGGCATATTGCATCTTTAACAACTCGGACTTCCCTTTGATCAACGGTGTGGGACACGTCCTCATCCAGAACGACTTTATCAGGGCCTGGACAGACCTCGTCCCTAATGGTGGCTATAAGTGTAAAGTTACACAAGCCACTGTAGTATCACATGCAATTTCTGGACTGTCTCAGAGTCTGTGAAGCCACTGGATCCTCATTGCTATGTTGAGTTCCACTTTTGCTCGTTTTCTGCTGTGAGCAATGCTGTGATATCGCTGCTGTCCAGGCTCTGGCCCAGGGTGAAGGGTCAGCAGAGTGAGAAGTAGCCTCTGTCCCCAAGAATATAGCCGTTGTAATCTCCTGGGAGATAAGTTTGACATTTTAATCTGGAATATGAGGAAGACAACTAAGGAAATCTGTTATCTATACACGTACATCACCATATATATATCTAGATATATTTCCTTATATATAGAGATATTGATGATGATCTCTATATATCATCATCAATATATAGAGTTTATCACACATACAGTAGCATATGTCACGCTACTGTAGAATCACATATGATCTTACAGTAGAAACAAAAAGATTTACATATCTGGAAGAACTTGTCAGCATTCCCTCTTAACCTAAACTTTATTTTTTTTCTAGTTTTAAGAAAGATATGACATCATTCAATCAGAGTGTGAGCAGCTTTCCAAGTCAATAAAATTCTGTGTCGTGCCAATAATGAGGTAAAGGTGGTAACATCCATCTGCTGTTAACCAAGGATCATTGTGGAATTCTCAAGAACACCAAAAATCACCACTAGTGGGCAGAGTTTTAGTGTAACGTTCAAAACCATAGAGAGTACAACCAAATAATAATAATAAAAAAGTTTGATTGAAGCAAAAAACTGCTGAAAAAGATATGAGTTAAATCTGCCACACAGATCACACACACTGGGATACACTGGGATATATGAGTAATGAAGTTTGTATACTGTCTTAAATTGAATAAGATGATGATGTCCAAATCCGGTCAGTTATTTTGTCCCAATAATCTTTCCCAAATTTAAAACCCATTTCCTGCTCTCAGAAGCTTTTGTTGAATGATTGCCCCAAGCAGCAATAGAAGAATGTATTAGTGATACAAGAACCTAACTGCTGGGTTCCAACTCAAAAAGATCCTCCCACGAATGTTTGGTTACATAAACGTTATATATTTTAGCAAATGTTCTATTTGCTAAAAGGTTATTAGCAAATAGAACATTGTCAAAATTTGGAGCATAGACATTCACCACAATCACTGGATTGTTCATCAAGGTACCCACAGCAATTAAGTATAACCCATTCTTGTCTGAGATTAGCTTATCAAGAGAAAGTGTATTTTAGTCTTAATTAAAATTGCCACACCTCTGGCTCTAGAATAAAAATTTGAATGCAATATGTGATTTACCCATGGAGTTTTTAGTCTGTTTTGGTCTCAGATCCACAAATAAGTTTCCTGGAGAAACATTACATCAGCATCGAGATGTTTTAAATGGTTAAAAATCTGTTTAGGCCGTTCACACTCCAGGACAGGAATCTAACCTTACCACTCATTGTACTATAGTCAGAGGTAAATGAAAAAATGAGAATATGAAAAGTTGGCAGGTTGTATTATCATGGTAAAAATAAAAATAAAAAAGACAAGAGGAGATAACGCCATTCTCACACACAATAAACTCTACACACACACACACACACGCACACCCGCACGCACCAATACAACGCACGCACCCCTCACACACATAAGCACACACACACACACAATAATGAGGAAAAAAGCCACTTGGTGCCCCCCATGCCATTGCTCTGCAAAAATAAAAAATTTCTGAAAAAAAAACCAGCTCAGTATTTACACTTTTTTAAGCCGAGCAAGCTGATGAATTCAGTTACAAGGGGCACTACAGGGGCTACAGTTCATCACTTATAAAGGAGAAGGTTTTAATCCTAGCAGTTTGTATTAAGTATACTCAGTCTCTTTATCTACTTCTTTTTTCTTATGTTTCATCTTTTCTTGTGAAACTAAATAAAACAAAATCTGACATTCAATCACTAACCGTTTCTATCATCAGTCTGTTATTCTCTATTGTAAGGTTTAATATTAACAGGAAGCTATGACGGTGTTTCTGTAAAGTTATCAGTTTTGTTCGTCAGCAGAAGTCTCAGAGGAGGTGGTAGGGAGGGGGTCGCGAGTGGCAGGGGTTCCTGTGAACGGCAGCGGTGGGCTTCACCAGGCAGGGGCAGATCAGGTTTTATTTATGAAGCTGGGATGCTGGTTGCTGGTACAGACAGGAGGGCCTTTACCTTGCCCATGGGGATAGGAAGTTGGTCATGGGGTCAGAAGTCGAGGGGGCGGGGATAGCAGTTATGAGGGAGCATGCTTGTGGGCATGGAGGGGGTTGGGGTCAACAGGTGGGACGCTGCTACTGAGGAGCCCCACCTGCCGCGGCTGTCAGTCAGCGTACAGACACAAGTGTGTATTTGCAGTAAGAATGCCAAGTTTTTTTGTGAATGAGATGAGAGTTGCACAGATTTGGACTGAGAAGTCAGACAAATGTACAGCAGAGACGAGGCATGTGAGTCTTCACTGCTCAGATATATTCTGCTAAGGTTTTCACTTGTGCCAGTTGTGTCTATGAGTGAATGAATACATTTATGAGCCATAGTGTATCAATCATAATTTGCTAATTCGTCTTAGTTTCTGTACATGTTGAATCTTTTTTTTATTTAACAATATATCCTGATAACAAAAGACAAAATTTAGAATTGTTGAAAGACATAGCATCAACACTAATGGTCACCACTTTTCCCAGTTGATTAATATCTAGCTGGATGTCAGTTTCCAAGCATGCCTTGTAGTAAATCAATTGGACATTGTACTCCTGTGTGTTTGTGTGTGGACATGCATTTGCTGTGTCAGTGGCAGGTGCAGATAAGATGGCTGGCTGTCCTGACAGTTGCAGTTAACTCAAAACAACACGTGCAACGTGTTCTAAAAGACAAAGCTGCCATAGTGTGTGTGCAGTGTGTATGCCTGTTTGATACTAGAACTGTTAAGCTTTTCATTTTGGGGGGGGGGATACCAAAATCTACTAAGTCTGCATAGATTTGTGTAGGCCTCCAGTCCCATTGACCTGTTATTGTCACGCAGACTGAGCATTTATTTACTCAGACTGCTGACTCAAGTCCCAAATCTTCATGTTTGACATGGAAACCTTCACATAAGTCAGTCAGAGTCCCATACACTGATTGATCTGCAAAATTGAAGGAAAAAGCTTCTGTAAAATACAAAGCTGTTTTATTTATAGATAACTAGAGCAAAAATAGAATGAAATGAATAGAATAAAAACATGCTAACACATCAGTCTATACAAACGCCATAAGCTGAGTGAAGTGCATGGTTGATGACATGCTGTTCATTTGGATGTGTTATCAATCCAAATGTAGAGTCAAACATAGAATGTCTGCTATGTTTGACTCTATGTTGATTTTCTTGTGAAATATGCATTAGATAAAAAGATAACCGTTGCTAAGAGATACCAAACCAACATGTTTTTTTTTGTTTGGTAGGGATAATCTGTGTGATCTCCCCAGCTTTGCGTGTTCTTGTAAAAATAGCAAAAATTGTAAAAATAAAGACGGGGAAAACACTTAGACTCTGTTCCAGGCTGATCTCTTTGTCATTGTCTGCATTTTGTCTCAGATATTACTTTCCTGGTTAAATATGCTAGAAGGTTTTGATAAGAACTTTTCTCCATCTCCATCTCCCTGAAGACATTAAAAGTGGAAGTTATTTCTTCCTTCAAAGGAGCAGTGTTGTATAAAATTGACATAATACACAAACATCTCATATTTAATATACACAAAGCAAAGTGATGTCTGGAAATGACAATGGAAAGAACGATTCTTGATATGGTCAAGAAAATTATGGGCAATCCTGACCATCCTCTTCATGAGAGGCTTCTTCAAATTCACTGAGATACAGATAGTGATATTTCCTGCCAGCAGCCATCACTATTTACAATAACTCTTTGAAGACTTTGAATTAATGAGTTACAACAATATTTAATTTCCCTTTGGGATCAATGAAGTGTTTTTGAATTGAAATTGAATCGACACTTTTTTCATCAACAAGTCACTGTGCTGTGTGAGAATCACTGCTCACACAAACGTGATTTGGAAGGTGCTCTTGCAGAGCAGGTCCTCTTGCATTGGCATTTATATAAACCTATGAAGGTTCATTTTCTGAGAACACAGCTCCAATTTACGCGTTAACCATAAGCATCATATCACTATCTTCTCTAGCATGTGCTTAACGCAAACTTTCAAAAGCGCAGTTGTAACTCAGCCTTAACTATTTTGTTACAGCAGCAACACTACAGAGTGATTTTCTTTTGCTGGTGCTTTTTTTATTTCTTATCTGCATGCTTTGCACACTTAAATACCTCTATGTAGTGGGTCTCTATTGTTGGACAGAGGTTGGTAGGAAGAAAAGAAGTACAACTGGCACACAGGAATGAACACAGATCATTGTGCTAAAAGACAAACTAGCGTGAAGGTTTTGTTAAAGTTATAAGTGACAGAGGTGTGACCACATTTCATTACAGATTAAATCAAACCAGAAAGTGAGATGAAAAAATGCAAAGTATTAGATGATTCAGATAATTGTAGCATGAATGGTGATTATTGTAAAAGAAGAGCAAATATACTGGCAAACAATGAATCAAGGAAATAAGAAAAGTAACTGAATCAGATGAAGAAAGGAGAGAACTATACAAAATGGAGCTCCACAAGAAAGTGTATGTAGACCAATGCTTTTTAATATAATGATTAATTAAATTTTTAATAATATAAATTTCAGTATCTGTAAAGCACTATGCAGATAATGAGTCATTATGGGTGAGAGGTGGTAATATTAACAATCTTAAAAATAAAATGCAATCAGCGATGATAGAGTTGATAGATGGTCACATGAATGGGGTTTCATTTGTCTGTGGAGAATACACAATATGCTTCTCAAGGAAAAAGGCTACAGTGGATCTTAAATTAAATGGGCAAAAACTGAAGCAGGTGGAAATGTGGAACATAGGCTATATGGGCATGATAGTCGATGTGAATTAATAGTGATTTCTGTGTTATTTAATCGCTGTGCTCTTAGAGTTAGATAGGAAAGATTTGATCATTTTGGTTATAAAAATAGTAACAGGGAGTGAATATATAGATGGAGAAACCCGCTCCCCTTCTGAATCCAACCACAATGATCGGATGGGTTACATGTTATGTAAAATATCGGGAATGTATGCTATTCTTGCCTCTATGTTGTTTTTCTTGGGAAATATGCATTAGATAAAAAGATAACCGTTGCTAAGACGATTCTGTATGAGCACCGTGTAGCGACTACACTTCTAATAGTTATTTTGTGTTACATATCTTCAATTAAATGTTGTGGCATCAATCAGCAAATCTCTTTTGATTGTTTTGCACCGTAACAATAACAGAAGGTACTTAGGTGTATGGTTTGATGTAAAACTCTCATTTAAATTACATGTACATAAGATCATTGATAAACGCAATGTATAATGTTTTAATTTGATCTGCATTGGATTATGGATGCTTCGTTTATTAATCAGCTGCTAATTCCTTTTTCTTAGATTTAGACAGAATCCAAGCTAAAGCACTCCGGATATGTTGTGGTGCTTTTAGAACCTCTCCAATCCCTGCTCTTCAGATGGAAACTGGTGAAATGCTATTGGACATAAGGTGGATGAAACTGTCAGTAAATTATTGGTTAAATTTACGAGGACATGAGAAAAATCAATCTACTAAATAGTTCCTCAGGGAATGCTGGGAATATGGTCAAAACATTAGGAGTTTTGGATGGGAAGCTCAAATAGGGATAGCATGTCGTTTGTCAGATTTTAAGCTGCCAATGAACCACCACCAAAGAAGTCTCTGTCACATTTTGGCCACCAGAGGGCACTGCTGAAAATTGATTACTGTTTTCCCCAGACTGGGCAAAAACTGCATTTTGGGACTTCCTGTTTTGCTATACTAAACTTGGCTGTGAACTGTGGTTTATCATAAGGTGCTAATTCTTACGGTGGCCTTGAGGTGCAACCACTTCAACAAATTCAAAATCACAACATTAACATAGCACAATTACAAATGATAAAAACACAACAACGTAACGAAGCACAATTACAACTTACAAAAATGCTACATGAAGCTGATTGGACGACAGTGCTTTTGAACCGGAAGTTATCGCTTCAGCGGGTCGGCCCGTTGTTGCGATACGTTATAGCGTCCACCATGTTGAAAGTGGCTTATCTGCCAGCAAGCTAATACACGTAAATGGACCAAACTTCGTAATGTGCAATTCTGCAAAGTATTTTAAGTTAATGAATGTCACTGACACAATCTCTCACACACTATCTATAGGAATGAAACAAAGAAATAACATTTTTAGGCATTTATTGTAAAGACAAACTTTGATAATAGTTGTCAAACTTTAGCTGCATATTTTTACTTTAAAAAAATATTTATTACAGTGTACTATGTCAACTGTGCTATAGACAGCAGTGTGAACAAAATCTAACAGACTAACTTAGTTTTAATTTATTTACATATACTGTCATAATACCCTAATACTTCAAATTGAGATATTTCACTTATAATACACAAAAAGTGAAAGGAAAAAAGTGTACAGTACATTACAAATTTATTTATATTATACTGGCAACACAGAGCACAGGCAGTCTGCTGGTCAAGCTGGGAGCAGTTCGGTGACTGGGCCTTCTGAGACATCTGGCCAGCCACAGGTTAAAGTGAATGATATATCAAACAAATTATTTTAATCTTCATAAATTAGAAGAAACAAATTACAGTCAACTGACGTACCATAAAGTAACCATGTTTGATCACAACAGCGACTTGTCTTGCGAATTTGCCTCTCCCTGTTTAAAAAAACTACATAGTATAAAAAAAAGTTAGTTAACCTAAGAAAATAATTAGAATAGTTTACTGGGGCATTTTAGTAACAAAGGAAATATTTATCTGTTGTTTAGAAGTTGTTTCACCACGAAATGCACAGAACTGGCCACAAAGTCAAGAAATTCTGCTAGAAAATGTACGTCATGATTACCTTTAATTCTTACCTGTGAAAGGTAAAGGCAGTGGGTCCACTTTGTACTGTAAAACGGTTGAAGCTAGTCCACGCAGCACATTCTCTCCACTGCCACTTTTAAGATGGCAGAGAAGTAAGTAGGACTCAGCGTATGCGTACTCATGCCTACTGTCCAATCAGCGATCTCTCAGGTCTCACACTGGGACATACCTCTTCCGTTTTGTTAATGTAGTGCTTCTGTAATTTGTAATTGTGCTTCGTTAATGTTGTGTTTTTGAATTTGTTGAAGTGGTTTGCACCTCAGGGCCACTGTAAATTCTGGCAGAAAATTGGTAAAGATGCGCATGAATTGTTAAAATATGTTGGAACATTTACATATAAGTGCTAATCAGTCAGTATTTTAACAAGATGGTGCATTTCTGAAACCAACAGACCTGCAGGGCAGCCATTTCCTGCATGTGAGAATGAAATGTGCAATCATCTGTATGCAGTGCAGAATAAGCTGATATATTGCTGTGAAATGTAAGTGTTGATGAAATAATTAATGTAAGAATGCCACCTGTTCTAAATTATTGTTGCATAATGTTGTAGCTCTGTATTTTGACAGTAGTGTCAGAGAGAAGGATCCTGTCCAAGGTGCAGGACATTCTGGACAACGAGTCTCATCCAGTTCATGACATTCTGGCCGGTTACAGGAGACACTTCAGCCAGAGACTCATTTTATTAAGATGCACCACAGAGTGGCACAGTAGCTGCCAGTAGCCATCAGACCTTACAGCGCCCAACTTTAGACTAGCATGTTTGCATATGCATGCTTATTTTATTTATTGATTGATTTATTGTTTATATTCAGTCATATTGAGGTACTTACACCACTCTTAGGTGTGTATGTTTATTTAATAAATTTTATATCTTATGGTTATATTTGTATTATTCATATTTAACACCTTGGATGGGGAAGCTTGTCAACTGGTAAACAATTTCCCCTGGGGTATCAATAGGCAAGGCAGCTTTATTTATATAGTACCTTTCAACCAGAGACAATTCAAAGTGCTTGTACAAAACATTAAAAACAGCATACAAACATACAACAAAGTATATTCTATTCTATTCTATTCACTTGTCCAGCCAAAGACCACTGCCACATTTCTTTTTACTTTATCTCTTGTATTTATTTTCTTATGTGCATTTTTTGTTATTCTGGAAACTTGCCATATTTTATCAGTGGTAGCCAAATGTTCAATACAAGTCTAAGTTCTGATTGTTGAACTAAAGTAACAGACAGGACCGTTTTGTTTAATCTTCTATGATTGATAATAAAAAAGAAACCCCTGCACATTAAGAAGCCCAGTTATTGTCTCATGTGAAGCAAAAATTTTCCCCACACTACATAAATATCGTTTTTTATGTTGCCCAATGTTTTTTTTTTTTTTTTAATGAAATTATCGCACTAAAAAATTACTGCATTTGATTTTTACACCCTCAGTTTTTTGTTAAATGATAAAAAGGTGAAAATAATAATGGACATCCTGGATCTGTTTCTTCAAAAGTATGGGATTGGTACTTGGTGTCGGCCAGTACTCAAAGTCAAAGGACTCAGAATGGTGGCAAAAAAGAAAAGAAAAACTGATCGGGACATCCCTGGCTTAAATTACAATTTATTATTGCTGTTCCACCACAAAGTCTCTTAGATGTAATGTGCATGTTTCAGTTTCAGACTTTTGTTAAGAACAAATACTGTTAAAGAATCTTCCTATAAACATGTTCAAGCATTTTTATATACAATAACTGTCTCAGCTGTAAACTTTAGGCATGAAAACATATTAAAACTAAGACATGCGTACACTTAGCCTGCATGTCGATGACTAATCAGGGAGTCTTCTACTCACCATTAACATTATGGATGAAGTGTGCTTTTCCTTTCTTTCTGAGAGGGACCTAGTGCTGTTGTGTTGCCTGTGTGTGAAGGCGTGCACGTGTGTGAGTGTACGTTTTGAAGGCCATGAGAGACCCAAGGGAGTCTCCAGTTGCAGGCCTGCAGACTGGCTGGCACCCTCAAAGTAGCTTCTTCATCCTGGAAACAGCTGTTGTCTCTGTGACGACACATTGAGCCAATAAGGATTGGGGTCTGGAGTGTAGTGTTATATGCATGTATGTGCTTGCGGGTTACATGACGTGAGTGTGTGTTGGTGGTCGTAAGAAGTATAAATATTGAAGTGAGGTTATTGAGGAAACGTGCCAAGATACGTCCGAAAAGGAGCTCCAGTTCTGTTCCAGTGTGTTTGATGGACTTTGAAGCCCAGTTTGCGTTTTAATAGCTGTGCTGCAGTGTTTGTGATAGTCTCACAGGCCAGTTGGCTCTGTGCAGTAAACACCATTCCTTCAGTCCCACTGAGGCAGAGGAAAAGGCTCCCCATCAGACCAACAACAAGGAAACATAACACTGGATCTGATTCTACAGTGGAAGTCGGCCATGAAAATTCCCCACTGGGAGTAGAGTCAGGCCTTCCTACAGCAGCACATAGGAAAAGACCTGCTCTATATGCTTTGATTATGAAACAACAAGAAAAAAAAAAAAAAAAAACCACTAATCATTCAATGTTTTTTTTCAGTTTAGGACACATCAATTACAGATAACTCAATAAAAATGGTATAGGAAAATATCTAACAATTGTTGGTGCTTAGATGGAGTATTGTCTCTTTAAAGTGTGGTTTATTTAAGAAGAATGAGTTGTAGTAGTAAGAGGTCGGGGCATTTGTTCCTACGGAAGTGACCTACACCTTGATTATGTTTTGCCCTGTGAACTTGTGACCTCCACAGAGGGCAAAGTGCTGGTTTAATCAGAGCACAGTCATGGGAACAACTAAAACACATCTTCTCAAAGACAGAACTCAGTAAAAGAGACAGGTGTTTAAGCATAGCACATCTATTGTTTTGTTCCTTTATGTCTTAAAGGGATACTTAAAGGGATACTATTTTCATAAATTATAAATTCACATAAATAACATGTAAATCCATGAATTGACCTGTTTGGTGGAGTTGTTTTAGGGACAACAGAAGAAACTTGATGCAGGTGAAGATTTAATAATGTGAAAGAGAATTAGAAAACTAAAAGTCCTAAGAAATCTCCAGGCAGGGATGACATAAAGCTGGAACCAGGAATGGAACAGTGTGGCCAGAGCAGAATAAACGGAACAGCCTGGAATACAGAGAAATCTGGCAAGGAGTGTCAGAAAAAGGCTTACAAATACTGGGAGAGGATTAGTGGCACCGGAACAGCAGCTCAAAGACGGTGGAGCTCTGGGAAGATGACCAAAGTCACAAACTATAAAAAAATGCAATAATCCAGGAAGTAAGAAGTGATGCATGTAAAAAAAGGACTTACAAAAAGTCAGGAAAAACTCAAAACACAAGAACCAAACTCAGACAAAACCAAACTCAAAACAATGGTTCAACTTCTGTTCCAATCACAAAAACCTTATTAGAATAACTTTATCTTGTTTCTAAGTGAATATGGAGTCTCATCCACCTCTCCCTTCTGAAACTCCAAATTCTTCGGAGAGGAATTAAGAAGGAGCCCACTGTAAAGTGGTTGGCTGTGGAGCTTAAAAGTGAATAGTTTAACACAGTAAAGGCAGGAACCCTTTGACTTGGACTTACAGAATAGATGCACTGTTTTGGTTGGTTACATTCTGTGTTCATAATCAATAGACCTCAGTAAATATCTCACTTTACCATTACAAATCACATTCACATTTCCCCACAAATGTTTCTGACAAAGTGGTTTTAATTTGGAAAAAGTTCATCAATCTCCTGAAAGAGGGTAGCAACTTTTGTAGAAAGTAAAAATCAATAGCATTCCTGTGTTGGTTTTTACACAGACTTATTAAAGCTGTAGTAAGTCTAACAAAACAATTTCCCAAAATATTTCACAGACAGTTGATTTCTGTCATTAAGTTAAAATAACAAGGATTGCTTTTAATTCAAACCTTCTCTGAAAAGAAAACTCAGCAAAACCTTTCGAGACGGAGAGCTTTAAACCCCCACGTCTGTTTCTTGGTCAGAAAGTCATTTTTCAGTATTAAGGTGGATCATGTCAGGGCCATATATGTAGTTGCAGGGATTAGGATACAACAGTTGAGCAAACATCAGTTGAAGTATCACTTTCAGCCTGGCTGTTGGCCTCACCTGAGTGTAAACAGAAGCAGCAAACCTGTTCAGATGCTCAGGTATCCAACTAACTCACAAATTACAATTCTTATTTTATTCACTCTGTGCTGCCAAGGAGGCAAGGTGTAAGCAGACAGTAATCTTATGATCTGTTTTGTGTGTGTGACGGCTTCACACAAAAGGTCAGCAAGGGGCTTGATGCTGCTGGCTCTGATATCGGAAAGCTTTTCAGTAGATATTTGACCAATATGCAAACACTCTTAGGAGGCAGAAGCAGTTTTAGAAAACTTTATTATAATAATAACAAAGTAAGTAAGGAGGTGTGATCGGGAAATTCTTCAGGCACAGCGGGGAAACCAGGAGGACTGGGAAGCAGCGGGAGGCAGGTAAGTAGTGGAAGGGAAATAATCAAATCTGGACCCGTCTTACAGTTCTCAATGCAGATTTTTCAAAGAGGCTGGCAATTGCCTTCCTGTGCAACTCCGCTCAAAATAAATTCTCACTTCCAGCACAGTCTGGGCTTCCTCCCCTTGACTCGCATTCATTGCCTCTAGTAAACTTTTTACCGGTACAATTGCGAACAGAAAAAGTTGTGAACGATATCAGTTTTCTGCACCGTTTTAGAACTATACTTGCCTGTAGTTTTAGCAATGGGAGCTGAGGAAGTGAACAAAGCCGTTGAGTCTGTGTTGGTCAAGCTTCCAAATGTTGAATTAACCTTAACAGCTGCCTCGTTCAGATCAGCTCTTCTCTCTTTACAGTAGAGAATGGTTGTTTACAGTGCAGGCAATTTCTTGGAAGCTTTTTAGTATCAAAGTGGCACGATGCATATGTCATGGACAAGCATCAGTGATTGAGTAAAATTTAAAACATCAAAGGAGTTCAGGTTTCCAGGAAGCAATCATACAGAGTCCAAACTGTCTGGATGAAGCAAGTAGCGTACGACTGACAGGTTCGATTTGTGAAACATGAAAGGTAGCATGGATCAGAAGGCTCAAGGAAACATGGAGATACATAGCTAGGATCGATTTCATATGGACCTATGAATTTAGGAGACAGTTTTCTGGACATGGGTTTTAATGTGATGTCAGACCTTTTGACCAGGTGTACACTGGGTTACAGGGGTTCTTTTCTGATTGGCGAAGTGGCAGGCAGCAAAGCGGCTACGCTGAAGGGATGTGATGTGACCAGATGTGTTTGCAGCGGCGGCTGTGATGATGGACCGAGGTAACAGAGACGTCATTTTTATCTGTGGGGAAAAGTGGAGGTTGCGCACCACAATGTACATCCAGGACTAGTGGCTGCTGCCTGTGCACCTGTCTACTTCTCGCATTGCATTTGACCAAATGTAGCATGTATTTTGTTATAGACTTATAGATCTATAACAAAATAGATCTATTGGCCTAGCAAGGTGCAGCCTATGTTTACAGCTTTAAAGGTATGGGTTATAAATTGTGTAGTTAGAACAACCCAGCATTATAACCAACTGGTTAGTAACCATCTGGCAGCTGTCTCCAGTCAGCTTATCAACATTTATTTCCAACAATATAAAAATCCTCAGTCCTCTGTCCAAAACAAAAATGCAGTCTACTGACGACTGACAGCCCATATCCAAGCGGTACATGAAGTGTGGACAATGAGGTTACAATATTTGTGCCTATCTTGAAAAACTAAATGTCCTACCCGTCTTTGCAGACTTTCCCTACCCCTTTGATACAGTACACTTTCTAAGGAAGCGTCACAAGTTTACTTGGGGCTTCTAGCAAGACTGTGTACACTATCCATTAATTCTAAAGAGAACAGTTTCATACTGAAAACAAACAAGGAAAAACAATGTTGGCTTACAAGAAAAATTTAATTGAATTGGCCTGACAAGGTGCAGCCAATGTGTAAAAAAACCCCGGCTCATCAACCAAATCTCACTTATCCCATTAAGAGAGAGAAGTTTCAGAAGTAGAACAATTGTAAAATAGTTGCAAACATGTTTTTAATGTTTCAAAGGGTGCTCATCCTGCATACTCAGCTATTTTTTTTTTCTGAAAGATTACTTCAAAAGCTAAACCACCAACCTAACCACTCACAAAAATGCCCACACATCAGCCTGCCTGCCAAACTCTGCCTTGAGCCACACAAAGGTAGCAGAGGGCCAGAGCAGAACAGATATTCAGGTTTTAGAGCTCTCACAGAGATGAAACATGAACCCGTGTTTTTCCAAAACAAAATTATGGAGGCGAAAGAAAAAGCAGGGATGGTTATGTGAGTGTGCCGAGGGTAACTGAGGAAGTTGAAGCAGTTAGCTGTCATCTCCATTTGGCTTCTGTCACACTCTCTTCATTTCTCATAAGCCTCAACATGACCAGTTCCCTGAATACAAGCAGATAAACACGACAAGACGGATGTGCTAATCATGGTTTACTATTGATCTTCTTTTCTTGTCACATAAGTATCTGAATATTTGCTTATTAATAGCAATAGCACTATCCGTAACTCAAAGATTTTAGATTTACTGACATGAGTTTTTTTGTTCTTTTAAGGGACACTGTTATATGAAATCAATCCTTTTTTTAGCTTTACATCATGTTATAATGTTACTCTCTCATCCAAAACATATCTTGAATGTTGCTTGGATTCTTTTGTGCATGTTTGAGGTCCAATTCGGAAGTGTTGTGAAGTCAAATTTCTTTTAATTTATGTTTGATCAGGGACATACCACTACTTGATAGTGGTATAAAATGGCACAATGTGCCTGGAAAATACATATTTCCTCTTTAAGTTTCAATGTCTTCTTCAGAAGTTTTCGTGTTGGTTTTCGTTAGTGGTTCTTGCTGCAGCTCCACAGCAGGTGAGGTTGTAAATAGGTTTTTCAAAGGGTGTTATTCATTTGAAGTTTGGTCAGATGTGAACGCCCATAGAAAACCAATTGTTGTCGAAATAATGCAAAACTTTATTTAAACATGATAGAGCACAAAGTTTCCTAATTTTTTTTTATCATGTTCATTATTTGTGATTGATAAAACTATAAAAATGGTTATGTGATTTATATAAAAATATGGAAGTGCAATGGAATTTCAGGCTACAGAGAGGCATCACGAGAAGCTGAAGTGAGAGCAGTTCCTCTGAGGGATTGTTGGCAAACCGCAAGCTGTGATCCAGTTGTGAACTTGGTGAATTTTATATTCTAAGTCGTACCCAGCCAGCACACCTAGGTGGGCCTCATATGGGAAAAAAGAGGTCTGCCCTCTTTTTTCCCATGTAGGAAAAAAGAGGCCCATGTAGGGCCCATGTAGGGGCTACATGGGCCCTACATGGGCAAACCCATGTGGGGCCACCATGGAAACCGCGGACAAACCCATTTGGGACCCATATGGTCTGCCCTCTTTTTTCCCATATGGGGCCCGTGTGCTGGCTGGGGTAGTGGCGGCAAACAGCCTCTCAGTCAAGAAAGGGTGGGGGGCTTTCTAACTGCACAAGCACAGAAACAAGAGTTTTCTGTCTGTGACCGTGTGTGAGCTAGAGAGCAGTGTGGGGTCCTGATGATGAAAGAGAAGAAGAAGCTGTAAGAACCAGACTGTTTCACTGAGCCAAAACAAATGTGCGCCCGTAGACATTTCTAAGCTTTCTAGATTTTTTCATTTTGTACTTTACATTAACAAACATAGACAATATGTCAAATGTTATTTCTTTGATGTTCCCCTTAATAGTACAGTAATATGAATGTTAGAACGTGTCATCATTAATAAAATTGTGCTAGACATAATGTTTGAAATTAAATTGAAACGTCAAATGAAGGAAAAAGAACTTGTATTTTACATTTATACAATGTTTTAATCAAAATTCAGTCTTTAATTACTCTCAACTGTAGCCTGGTGAAGAAAATAGTGGTGGGACTTGACTACAAGATTATTGAATTAAAAATTTTAATTGAGTTAATTACAGGGTCTGTAATTTATCGCATTTCATTGCATTTTAATTAAAAACCATATATTGACAAAATAAGCAACATTTTCTTGACAGAAACAATTTTTTGCTGATGAGCTGAGTAAATAGAGATATGAACTCAAACTTTTTAATATATCAAACATTTATGTATTTACTGTTAATCTATTAGTATGATTTGTTATTTAAAAGGCCATTTATATTATTTTGGCTAATACTATTTTATATGAAAAAATGTATCATCCAAACTCAACATCCTAAGCAAATAATCAAACCATAACAGTTGACTAAAAGCAAAAGCTGAATCAATCATAAAATGTTCTTGATGATTGAGGGATGAAGAGACACTGATGTCTGGTTCTTTAGGTTCTGACGGGTCTGCAGGGTCCATCTCATGATCCATTTTGTCTGATGTCATTCAGAACACTGTGCCATGACAATTTATTTTAATTACCTGTATTCATCCTCACTGACAATGTTCAGCCTGGGATGTGCAAGAACACGTCTGCATTTTTGCAAGAGTTTTAGCTTCTAAAACGTGGGTGGATACCAGCTTGCTACTGCTGCGTAGTGTCCGTCTCTGGGCAACCGAGACAATAGCCCAGGTCCGTAGTGTTCTTCTGTGTTAACTCTGTAGATTCCAGTACAGAACAGACCTACCCGTGTCATCAACCCAGCATGCAGGTGTAAAAATGGCGACCTCCATGGGTGAAAAATGTAACAACAGATATAGATTTATATATATAACTTTTTTGAAGTAATTATGAATTTTTAGATATTACACAAAGCAATTTTTTATAGATGGCAAATAAAAGAAGTCTTTTTGCCCTCAGTCTAATTTTCAGATGTAAACAATAACATACCATGCGCCTGTATGGTTGAACGTGGGCGAACAGAGGGCAGATACTGGGCTGGGACCTTGTGCCCAAACTTTGAGGTACAGCTGTGAGTCATGAGGTGTGTGTGCGCAAGGTTTTATAAATCAGAATTTTTTTTGCCATATAACATTTTTGTCTTAGTGTATGCACTTTTAAAATGAATCCTATGGAATCCTTTACAAATGAGACCCTGTTTTTTTCTGCTAGCTAAGTGCCAACTAACTGCAAATAAAATAAAATCAGAATAAAATTACTTTTTCAAAGTAACTATGCCATTGCTGGTCATTTGTCTCACATATTGCTTAACCATGGTGGGCAAAAATGCCAGAGCCATTGTTTTGTCTCGGTCCAGCTGTTTTACTGCACCATACCTTTTACTTCTGCTTAAGTAAGAACATTTTCAACTCTTCAATTTCTGGTTACTCCACCCAAATATGACAAACATATTGTAACTGAAAAAGAACCAGACATCTTCACACAAACCTTGTGAGACATCTGTTTTGCAGACAAGCTTTATTGTTCAGATGTTATTTCTAATTTGATGAGTCTGACCTTTTAGATATTTTCACTGTAAGTACTTTGCGCTGCTCCTGTATTTGTTACCTGCTGTAAATACTGGTTTCAAAAGTTGCTTGTCGAGGAAAATTAGGATTTTGGAAGGTGTTTCTTCTGCCTGACTGTTATTTTGAAATGAGGTCATTTACTTTTGCTAATTTTTCATTCTTCAAAGTACCACAGCAAATATAATTGTATATTTTGTTTGTGTGAATACTCCGTTGTCACAAGTCAGGCTTAAGAATACTACTCAAGTACTCAGTACTTCAGGAGCCTTTTCATACTATTTTAATCTTACTTAAGTTATTTTCTCACTACTTTTTACTTTGTGTTGAGTCCAGCAGTGCTACACTTACTTCAGTAAAATTTTTAAGTATTCATCTCTACATGTACCTAAATAGACTATTGCCCAACAAAATGTCAAGACATTAATAGATTGTAGAACTATTAATTAAATATTAATTAATTGACTATGTATTTCAGATTGCTGAGATAAAATAAAAGACACAGAAGATTAATGGAAAAAGTTTTGATAACATGAACAAGGGAACACTTGGCCTGCTTTGTAGGACATGTAGGTTAGGTTAGATCAGTACAGAAACTGTCCACATGAGGAAAAGCTGGTAGGTGCAGAATAACGGAGGAGAAATAAAAATAAAGTTGGACTTTTGTAAAACGCTTCAGTGCCATCGCTGCATCCAGAGTGTTTAAATCAAAGTGAATGTTTGTGCATTTTGCAGTTAGTCATGTGATATTTAGTTCTACAATCTTAGATCAATATGGTTTTGTGTTTTTATTTGCTGAAATTAAAGGTTAATTCTCATGAGGTAAGTGAAGTATTCTTTGGCATAACTTTGTGGTAAGAAATCTATTTTTTGACTTTTATAACAAATCTTCACAGCTGAGTTAATCCAGCATGAAAAATGACAAAGGAAGATTAGGAAATGATGTTGACGGCTAAGTCAGGTCCATGCATGTCATTTGAAATGATCTGAAGTTCAATAGAATACCTTCATGTAATTTAGTGAAACCTAAAGTGTCAATACTGAGCTTGTAAAATAGACACATGAAGTTCGGCACCATTTGAACAAATAAAGAATGTAACAAAGTGTGTGGACCACCAGCACAGAGAAGGCAGGACCCCCAGGAGCCACTCTTGTTAGCCAGCCAGAGAGGAGGGTCCAGCTTTTATATGCTTCAGTCTTAGAACTAGGCTCAGGTTATCAGCTGCTGACCATGTCAAAGTCTACAGGGCTCCCTCATACTGTGATCTGTTGGAGTTAACCTGACAACGCCATGTGCAATGGGTGGGCACCAATCAGCCGTCGTTGTTTAGTTTACAGGTACTGTTAGATAGAGGAAAATTGTTTTGTGCAAAATATAAATAAACCAGAACCCTCGAGAAATTTTACCTCTCTAATTTATTCTTTCAAACTGTTTTTTTTTACTGAGACCTGATGAGGGTTTGTCCCACCGCTCACCTCAAGACCCTCAGTATGTTCAAGCAGTAACATGGATGACATAAATGTATCTCATTACCATCTTGACTTTTGGCTTTTAACTGTTAAACTTAAGCTTTCTACAAAGTGGGCAGAATATCCAGAAATTTTGCTTTAGTTAGCATAACATTTCTTCATAATATTACTCTAATAAAAAGTATGACATTGTATGCTTTTTCCTACAAGTACATTTTTTCAAGTTATTCAGATACATGTGCATAAAATGTGCACATGTGCACATTTTAATTATCTAATTATTACTCACCTTTGTCTGTAATTCAAATATATCAGTAATTTTAATTTAAGTATTTGATGTATGGGTGCTGTGTTGGAGATGGGAACTACAATTTCCCTGAGGAAAATCCCAACGTTTCTATTGACTTATCTATTTATCTATAATTGAGTTCTATCACTTATAAGTTGGCGTTGTTTCATTACAAATTTTTTTCTGTTTTTTTCTTTCTTTTTTTTTACTTTATATCTTTTCAATTTTGTTGCGCTCGTCTCTAGTGGTATAATGTGTCTTGTCTTTTAACTCTATACTTTCTCACACTTGACTTCATATTCTATAAATAAATTTTATCAATTGATTTTTATCAACTTGTTACAATCCCATTTTGCCCTTGCAAGTTCATAGATAATGCCCTGTTCCTCCCTCCAAAGTGAATATTTGTGCATCAGATTTAATACTTTTGCAGTTAGTCATGCAACTAACTTTACATTATTACATCAACTTTACATCATTAGCAGTGGTGCTAAGGATGTTGGTGGAGGAACCCCCCAATATTGCTTATTATATTTCAGGTGATGAGATGTAAGCAACATGCTGATTGTGGTTTGAAATAATTATTCAAAATATGCTAATTGTTCACGTTTCACTTTTTCAAGACACTAAGATAATTTTCTTAAACTTGCAGAAACGTGTAGGTCCTCAGAGACAACCACTGTGAGCTGGTTTCACTCTGTCACTCAGTGGGAAGATGATGTTTGGATGTTTACTGTGTGAAGAGCAGCAGCAGGAACGTAGAGACTGAGTGTGTTGATTCAGACACTGAAGGTCTGCAGGGTAAAGGGTGACAGACCACACAGAGAGCTGGGGTACTTCATGACCACACACACACGCATGCACACGCCCCCCCACGCACGCACACATGCACACACACAACAGGAGAGAGAGATGGACACACATAGACAATGACATAGAAAAGATCACAAACATGAGATGTAACCTGAGTGTCATTAGTGTATAAAGGGTTCCTGTGATCTGTTTTCTGGTCATCACAACATTAACTGCTGTATGACATACTCAGCAGAGTTTTTAAGGCTACTTGAGTGTTTAACACCACCACACACACACACGTATGCAGATGCCATTTATAAAAAGTGAGTCATTCCTTCCCAGTGCTGCTGCTTGATTGCTCAGGACGAGGCTACATTTGATTACACTCTACTACAACTAGGATCAAATTGTAACATATGTACCTGAATTTGAATCTGTAAGATCACATATTATCATAATGGTAGAAGATGTTGATTTCTGCAATAATAGCTCCTAAGCAAATTAGGAGCTATTATGGATAAAAGCTCTCAAAAGCTGAAAAAAACCTTCCCAGGTTAGGAAACTTTTAGTTTTCAGTCCTGCTCCATCCCTAATGTTCAGTGTTGGGCTCCACTAGTTTAATAGTAAGTCTTACTATTCGACATTTTTTCTAGTTAACAAGAGCATCTTAAATTTACAACATTGTTTAGATAACCCAGGTCTAGGATAATACTTATCTCTTTCTGTGGCACTGCCACATTGGGGTGGACAAAGTGCACCGGCCGAGGAAGGCTGCCCAGGACCTAAGAATCCAAAAATACATGTTACTGTTAGTGCATCCAGTACCTAATCACAGCAAAAGGATTAAACCTTGATCTTGGTTTTATTCAGAATTCTGCAAAAGGAACCTTGGAATTACAGGTTCCCAGAATTGCTGCCGACAATCCAAAACTGGTTGCTAGCCCCTCTGAGGGAGAAGATGAAACAGCCTATTGAACTCCAGAGCTGAGAGTCACAGCTTTCACCGAGTATGACCGTCTGACAGCCAGACAGGAGCTAACAGGATGCCTCAGCTGTTCAAGCTGACCTGTACTAGCCAGGCATAGCTGCTGCTAATCATTCTGATTATTTTGAGAACCTGAGCTGAGAAGCAACACTTTACTATTGCTGGACACTCATACCAGCCTGATGTGGAGCTAAAAATGCCAAGTTGCAGTCTTCTTAAGACTTCTAGTTGTTAGTTGAGCAGCTAGCTGTCTCCTGGTTTCTGACAAAGATGCAGCCAAGTGAACAATTAAGCCCACCTTGTTCATTGGAACTCTATTCACAGTCGGTTGCAGAAATAATATGTTAGGAAGTCCAGTGTAAGCATTTTTATTCTGTATTTTTGTTGTGTTTTTCCATTAAAAACTTAGAAGTGTTCCAGAAAAAATGGCCTGAGAGCTTGGTGAATTTAAAGCTAATAAGAATTTGGATTGTTCCAATGAGTGTTTTAAATGTAAGGTGAGTTTCTCTTTTATGGTTAATTTCGTCCCCTTATTTGGCCACCGAGTAACATAAGATAGTTCTAAAAATGTTCTAAGATGTCCCATTTTCTTAAATCTAATGGCAGATAAGCTACTTGTGGCTGACGGCTAATATAGCATGAGCATCATAGCCTCATGCTGCTCATAGTCAGTGAATCATTGATGCTCATAAACAATCAATATTGTTATTTATGATTCTTTGAAGTTAATAGATTGTTTAATAAGCAAAACATTAGAGTCTTTGTTTTGACTTAGACCACTTTTGTGCTATTCTAAATTATTAGATAATTGCAAAATAATAACAAAAAAGAACTATTTTGCTTTCTTCCTTTATAATCAAGGTGTGCCCCAACTTAGTAATTAGGATCTAAATAACTAACAACAAAGATATAGAAGCAGGTTAAGTCATTTAAAGTAAGCAGGTCGTACATTTAAACCCACCACACCCTAAAGTTCACCCCCCAGTCATTCCAGAAAACTGGAAAGATTAATGTTGCCACAGAGATAGAACGGTGATGATGTTGTTTCCAGGTGGCTGATAAATTGGTGGTGGTGTTGGTTTGTCACAGCATGGCCTTTGACCGTTCTCTGCCCTAACTTTATTAGTCAGCTAAACCCCAGATTGGCACAACACAATTCTCTGACACCTGTTAACTGTCTCGTGTTCTAGTGTTGTGTACCACAAGTTATGTCATATTTCTTTCTGTTATTCACAAATGATGAGTCAACAAAACAAAATATAGAGAGAATCTGACTGAGCTCCAAAGTATTTCAAATTTTGCCAACTTGACTATAGAATTTAAAATAGATTTGGCAACGTTTTACACCTTTAACGAATGGTACATAAGAGCAATCAGCTAACAGGCATACACAGATGCTAGCAGTACATATTGCTAAGAATGTGATGCTAGCATTCTTATATGAAAAATACTTAAAGTTAGCAACGACAGCAGCAGAACTCAGTCCCACCAAGCATGTCATTGAAATCTGAAGGCTTCCTCCTCAAGAAGACATTTAATGGAGAGAGTTCCTAGAAATGTGTCTGTTATATTCATACTTTACAAAGGGAATATTGTATTGAAGTTTTGTGATTTAATACCTCCAAGAGTTGAATAAACTAGAATTTTTAGCACTTAAAAAAACTGAAAGGAGAAAAAGACATAAGTGGAAACTATTTCCCAGAATGCTTAGCGGCATGTTTTTGTATCCTGTGTGTGTTACATTGATCTGACTCTTGTGTGTTATTAAGGCAAATGTTTATTTTAATGCAACTGACAGTTTGCAAAGCTTGTGGATCATGTCCTGTTCACACAAAATGTTTGAGCAGAATTCATTGTGATGTTTAATAAAATTCATTATCAGATCAGAAATTTTGTTCTTGCAATTTGAAACAAGAATTTAAATTATTCAAAGTGTCAGATGGGTTATTATGAGGTAAAATAGTTATTTTAACTTGACATGTGAGTGAAAATAAAGAAATGTGGCTTTTTAAGTAGACTAGGACAGTTTTTTCTTGCATGTTGTGGATTAATTTTTTGGTTCAAATTGCAGCATTAAGTTAAAACACAATTCAAAATTAATTAACTTAAAATAATAATAATTAAAAAAACATTTAGACACTTGTTTCTTCTTACTAAATCAACTTCATGAACTTTAATTTCTGAGTGAAAAACTAATACAATTTTCATGTTGACTTTAACTGTATTTTCAAGGCAGCAGGTGGATTTTCATTGTCAAGTTAACCCACCTATAAATGTTTTACAGTGTATGGCTTAAGGTTTGGAAGGTAATACAGGTGCATTCATTTTTATTCAGAAATCCAGAAGCTGAAAGCGTGATTAATTTATGCAGAAAGTATAAAGAGATATGCCAATTGTGAGTGTAGACAGCAGAGACAATCAAACTATGTAGAATATTTAAAATCAAACTATATACTCAAATATTTAATACTTCCTTAAATATGTTTAGAAGGGTAGGACACAGCTCTGGAAACAATTAAGAGATCACTTAAATTGATCAGTTTCTCTGATTTTACTTTTTAATGGTATATGTTTAAGTAAAATGAGCATTGATTTTTTTTTTTTTTATTCTTTAAACTAATAACATGTCTCCGAGGTTCCAAGCAAAAATGTAGTATTTATTTGCAGAAAATGAGAAATGGTCAAAATAACAAAAAATACACAGTGCTTTCAGACCTCAAATAATGCAAAGAAAACAAGTTCATATTCATTTAGAAACAACAATATTAATGTTTTAAGTCAGGAAGAGTTCAGAAATCAAGAGTTGGTGGAACAACCAGGAGGTTTTCAGTGGGGTTCAGTTCAGTGGATCTTCATTTTTTAAGATGATTTTTTTCCAGATATCTTATATCTTAATTTTTTCCAGAGTTATATGTAACTTTGTTGTTTCTGTCGTGTTTGGAAGGTTAGCAGCTTACATCCACAGAAAAACGAAAAAAATAAATAAAAAAACGTGTTCACTGTGAGTGGAAATTTTGAATTATGGATGAAATTGCAGTAGTAACAGCTGAGGGGTGGGCTGCAGGGGGCCGGAGGAGAACAACCACAGAGAGAGCGCGGGGAGGGGCGGGGGAGATTCATTTTCTAAAAATACGCCCTGACACTAGATGATTTTTTTTATGTAGTGTTTACATTGTTTCCGTGTTTCCAATATGAACACGAGCTTCTCTGAGTTGGACGGAGTGAAGTTTCAGAGTTTGGTTGAGAAATAATTCTTTAAGTTTATTGTATTTGTACTCATATGACTGTTTCCAAAAATAGTATGATCACATACTGCTTTTACTACTAGTATTATTATTAGTAATAATAATGATCACATTCTAAAACACCCTTTTGTTTTATCAACAGCGTTTCCTTTTTACAAGATTTACAATTTAGATTATTGAGGAACTTATTTCCCACAAAGCCGACATTAAAACAAGTATTTAGGTATAATTTCTGGACATCTAGATTTATTATTATTTCAAGAATTTTTTTATAATTAGCTTCAGTTTACAATTCAAGAAACACGTGTTTCATAGGGTAAATGTTTGTACCAATAGTGGTACAAACATTTACCCTATGATTTTTCTCTCCTTTTTACAATCACAATGGATTTTATTCAGATATATGTAACAAACCAACCCAATGTTCTCTGATCCAATTCTAATTTGACTTACTCTCAACTTTACAGTCGAATTAAAATGAGAATAATTTTTAACAATCCTCTTGAACTTACTCCTGTGTAATTTGATCTGGTTCATTTCTTGTACGTTGTTGAAATAAGTAACAATTGTTTTGTGAAATGACTGCAACATTAATGAAAACACAAGAGCAATCAGAAACGAAAAAAACAAACAAAAAGAAAAGAAATCATGCAGAGCTGTTTCTGGTATGAACATTTGCGCTGTTTCTGTCTCCGTGTTGTGCGGCTGCGGCTTTCTGGCTCCTTCTGCATTGTTTTTTTTTTTTTTTTTTTTTTTTTTTTTTTATCTCCTCTTGGGTTAATTGTAGGACTGAGCTAATTACCGTGAAGCTGTAAACCCCTCCTGCTGGCAGCAGATTGGTCAGGTCCGGGCGGACCCTCACCCTGCCCGCTGCGGCGGGACCATGTATAAGACGCAGGGGCCCCAGGCTGACAGCTGCTATGAGAACAGGAATCAAACATCACTTCTTCTTCTTGTTCTTCTTTCTTCTTCTTCTTCGCTGTTGCCTGATCACTCCACATCGACTGAAAGAGGGCTGTTGGTTTCTGCTCCAGAGGATCTGTCTCCTGCTCTGCTCTGGGTTGGACTCACTCATGGAGCTGTCGGATATTTCCTTCTCCATTCCCTCTGCTGATGACTTCTATGATGACCCCTGCTTTAACACCACTGACATGCACTTCTTCGAGGACCTGGATCCGCGGCTGGTGCATGTGGTCCCGCTGAAACCCGAGGACTCCTGCTCCCCCTCCTCCTCCTTGTCTTCATCATCGCCCTCACCGTGCTCCCACCTGCATCACCAGCTCCAGCACCCGGAGGCAGAGGACGACGAGCACGTCCGCGCCCCCAGCGGGCACCACCAGGCGGGCCGCTGCCTCTTGTGGGCCTGCAAGGCTTGCAAGCGGAAGACCACCAACGCGGACAGGCGGAAGGCGGCGACGCTGCGTGAACGCCGGCGGCTCAGCAAAGTGAACGACGCCTTCGAGACACTGAAGCGCTGCACGACGGCCAACCCCAACCAGAGGCTTCCCAAGGTGGAGATTCTGAGGAACGCCATCAGCTACATCGAGTCTCTGCAGGCGCTGCTGCGCGGCGGCCAGGAGGAGGGCTTCTACCCGGTGCTGGAGCATTACAGCGGGGACTCGGACGCGTCCAGTCCCCGCTCCAACTGCTCCGATGGGATGGTGAGTCCAGGAACGCGCGGCGCGTTTTTACGCACCGACGATCTTTAGCTTCTACCTGCTGACCTGATTCCGTCTCAGGCCAGCCGTAACTTTCCTTACTATTAGACTATTTTAATTTCAACGAACATTATAAGCTGAGCAATATATGCTTGATTGGTGACACACGTTTCTTTTTTTTTCTTTTTTACTTAAAATGTCAAACAGGCATTTGACATTTTAAATGCCCTTTAACCTGCTTTCGATTATTCGTTTTTGTTTTTTTGTTTTTTAGTCCACTCTTGTGATTTATGAAGCAGAACAACACGAACACACTTGCTATGCTAAAATTATTATTATTATTATTATTATTATTATTATTATTATTATTATTATTATTATTATTATTATTATTATTATTATTATTAATAATAATACATTGAGAACATTTCTTTTGATTGGTGTATTCTGAATTAACTAAATGCTATTTGTGTCCCATTCTTTTCAAATGAGCATTTTCATCTAAAGGTTTATGGAGAAATATATTAAGATGTTAAGTGTTAAAAACGTATCAACAGCAGAGATAAAACGAGACATGATTTGTTAATAACATTTCAGCACAGGCACAGGATGTATGATTTATTTTGAAACACGTCCGGTCAACGAACTAGATTGTAGTTTTGTTTTATTTCACGTAAATAAAGTCAAACACTGACGTTTATGTGAAAACTGGTCTCCGGTAAAATACTTCCGGAGACCATTTCCACTTTTCCGGTGAAAATGCTGTCTGACGTCATGCTGTCTTTTCCTTCCAGATGGATTTTAACGGACCGAGCAGAACAAGAAGCTTTGACAGCGGCTCTTTCTTTGAGACGCCAAACGGTGAGCGCGGTTCTCAGAGCCTTTCGATCAATCGAATGAGTTTTATGGAATATTATATTTAACTGGTTATGAATTTGAACCACTTCCAGTCGCATCATTTATAACTAAGTTAAATCGGGGGAAAATTCAGAGTGAAAATGACTTTCATCAAAGTCAGAAATTTAAGAGTCCAATTTAAAAAAAATCTAGTAACTTTATTTGTATAGCACGAGGGGGGAGAAAGCAACAAATCAATTTACAGTAAATGTTCATAAAAAAATATCAATAAATGTATTTGTATAAAATGTCTGTGCAGCTGCTCCGAAGAGGGGTCGCAGCTCGGTGGTCTCCAGTCTGGACTGCCTGTCCAGCATTGTGGAGCGGATCTCCACGGACGGCAGCAGCCTGCAGCCCGGGCCTGAAGCCTCCGGCTCCCCGGCCTCCTCAGCTCCGCTCAGCGAGGCAGGAAAGGCCCGAGAGCCCCCTCAGGTCCCCTCCTCCCCCGACAACCGGGACCCAAACCTCATCTACCAAGTCCTATAGAGCCTCCCGCTCAGACCGGCTGTTGTAGAGTTATTACTGCAAAACACGTACTGTAACAAAATGCCCTCATTATTCTGCTGTTACAGAGACTCCGACAGCTGGTAGCAGCCTGACGCGCATCCCTCTGCATCATGTCAAAGCTCCTTCCTGCCGGGAAGAAAAAACTAATTTAACTCAACTAAACCTGTCGAAGTTTTTACCAGAGGACAGTGGACATTTTTTAAAATAGTTTTGAAATTCTATTTAATGTGATTTTATATTTCACTAGTCTTAATTGAAACTTTAAACACATTAATGAACCTCAACATTTTTTTCCAAGTAAAAAAAATCTAAGAATTAAGAGGATAGACCAAACCGATTATTATTATTATTATTATTATTATTATTATTATTATTATTATTATTATTATTATTATTATTATTATTATTATTAT